>PVJH01040806.1:0-15433 GCA_004026705.1 Nesogale talazaci
AATGCCGAATTTTTGTTTTAAAACAGATGATCGGTTTCCTCAGAGAAGGAACTACATTAATATAGTTGTACTGTCATGCCAGATGGCATAGATGCTATAGAATGAATGCTCAATCAAACAAATTGAAGCTGAAGATTTCGGGAGCCACGAGAACAGCGGTGAATCTAGAGCTACGGAGGCCATTCATCTCCGCCCCCCCCCCCGCCCCCCCGGCCCACACGATGGCCCTTCCTCCACGAGGAGTGGCGAGCGCGTCAGCACTGTTTTCCTCACTTCATCCTCCGCCCTGTCCTTGTTTTCCGTCATGTGCTCCAGCTTCTGCTGAAACTGCTTCAGGTCGACGTCGAGCATGGAGCACTGTTTCTCAATATGCACAACCCTATTTTCAGCCTTCTCGCGGCCTTCTCTTTCTTCTATTAGCTTTTTTTCCATTTCTGCAAAAGAAAAAAGTTACAGACATATTTAAAGAGCAAAAAGTCTTCGCTACAATTTGCGTTACATGTGTTATATAATACACACGGTTGCCAATTTTCCTACTGCTTTTATCCTGAGATTTTAAGGGAATTATCAAATGCCATCAGTAATAAAATGTTAAAATCCAGCCTTAACTTCAGAAACAGTGGTGAGAATGGGGACACAGGGAGGGTGGAGAGAAGGTGGGGTAGGAAGGGAAAACCAATGGCAGGGATCCACATATGACCTCCTCCTCGGGGTATGGACAATAGGGAAGTGGGTGAAGGGACACATCGGACAGTGGAGGATATGACAAAACAATCACAATTTGTAAATTATTAAGGGTTAATGGGGAGGGGGAGTGGGGAGTGAGGGGAAATATGGAGAACGGATACCGAGGCCTAAGTAGATGGAGGATGTTTCGAGAATGATGATGGCAACAAATGTGCAAATGTGGTCTGAATACAACTGATGTATGTATTGTATTGATCATGATAGGAGTTGTATGAGCCCCCAATAAATTTTATAACTATATATATACATACATACATATATATATATATATATATTTAAAAAAAAGACTACCTGGGGCTGAGCCCCGGTGGAGTAAGTGGTTGAGTGCGGGACTGCGGACTGCAGGCTTGGCGGTTCAAATCCAGCGGCGGCTCTCAGGAGCAGCACTGGGTAGTGTCCACGACCACCGGAGGCAGCGATGCCCGCCCCCCCCCCAAAAAAAGAGACTACCTGGTACATAGTAGATACTCAAAAAGTATACAATGAACAAATAAATAAATTCAAATTCCATTTAAAATAAATTTTTTAAAAATCCAGCCCTAACTCAATGAATGGTATGAGAGCTTATTTATCACTATGCTCAGATCAGAAAGTAAAGAATAAAACTACAAAGTAGAGTTGTATTTTGAAACTTCTGATTTTTAAATGCTCAAAATTTACTGTTAACACAAATCAATCCAAAATTTCAGATAAAAGAGCTTGTGAAATAAATTTTTCCACACTAACTAGTATGCCAATCTTTGAGACATATGGAAAATTCCAAAAACATTCAAAATGTATTCGATCAATCATAAATGCTTATGTGCTTTACTCTATAAACAACAAAAGTATATAATTTGTGTATATTTAATTCAACTAAGTAGGTATTAGATATTGGGGCTAATAAACTAAACATTCTCATAATACCACAAAATGCCTACTCTCTATAATCTGACATTTATTTATTTGTTTGTTTGTTTATTTATTTATTTGGGGGAGGGGGCATCACTGCCCTCTGGTGTGAGGAGGAAGCCCAGTCTTGCTCCTGGAGAGAGCTGGATTTGAACTGGCAACCCAGGGGGCCGCAGTCCCGCGTACAACCACTACGCCACCAGGGTTCAGCACCTGACCATATTTTCTGACCCTCAAATGCAACAAGCTCTCCCTTATCGCACAGTTTATATATATACTCTTTTGATGGTTAAGATGATTAGTTCCCTTTGAACAAAAGGAATTTAAGTTGTCAAAGGGTATATTCAATTTGTAGTACGTTAAGAAGTCAACTGAAGGTAAAGGACAGGAAGGCTCTTCTTGTAGAAATCTGACTGCTACCACGGTGTGCTTATTTGTTTTCAAGATGTGAAAGATTTGCTCATGTTTCCAAGGAGCCAATGGCGGGGTGTGTGTGTGTGTGTGTGTGTGTGTGTGTGTGTGTGTGTGTGTAAGTAGATAAAGAATGAGGGTAATATAGGCGGAGAGTGGATCTAGAGGACACTAAAACAACACACCCACTGACAGTTGTTGAGCAGATAACTTCTAGCAACCCTGGGAGACACGACAGAGCAGCTAACTGGGAAGAAGGAGACCCACCCTTCTTTAAGACGAGACGGAGCAGGGTGAAGATGTGTGTAAAGGAGAGCAGGTTGAAGAGTAAGAGGTAGATGTTCAAGGTGTTCATACCTATGTTTCTTTTTCTTTGTTTGTTAAAAAAGAGAAGGTACCCTTAAAAGTAAATGGTAAAGGATGAGCCCCGGTGGCATAGTGGTTGTGCGCGGGACTGCAGCCCACTGGGACGGAGGTTCAATTCCAGCAGTGGGGCTGGGCCTCCTACTCCCACCACCAGAGAGCAGTGATGCCAAAAAAACAAAAAGAAAAAGAAAAAAAAAAGTAAATGGTAAAAACAACAGTATAGGAAGTTTGAGAAGAACAATAAAAGTCTGAGAGAGAGAATTTTTGAGAGAGATATAAAAATAAATTATTGATAGCTCTACTGAGGTGGTGATCATACACCTGCATTATCTTTTATTTTTATTTTTGTGTGGTATCACTGCCCTGGTGGGAGTGGAAACCCAGAGACCTGCATTATTTATGTACTATTTGAATTGAAGAAAATGTCTGGGCAGTCTGATGTAGGGTTTTGTTTTTAAAGCCCTAAGTCGGTGAAATACAAAAAAATGGGAAAACTGAGGGTGCAAAGCAATAAAACAGTGAGTTAACACGCAATGAGATCACAATGAAATAAGTGTGTGTGTGTGTGTGTATATATATAAAATATATTTTTTTAAATGCCTGAAAAAGGAGGGGAAAAGTCAAATAGAGTAAGGAAACTCAAAAGTAAAACTGAAAAAGAAAAAAAAAAAAGAAATTATTTCTAGATAATAGTTGATCATTTCTAAGAGCTCTACTACAATAAAATTAGGGTTTTTGCCCCACTGCCCCCGAATTATGTTTTGAGTGAAATATTTCTTAGGGCTTAGATAGAACTAATCACACTGACACTTACCACACATGGCAACAGACTTTGCTTCTTCAATAGATTGATGTTTATCAGTTAAACGAGCTTTGGTTACTTTGTGTTCATTTACTTCTTGCTCTAAGCGCTGTTGTAACGATTTAAGCTTATAATTTAAATCTATTTCTAAATTATTCTTTTCCTGTAAAATGGAAATAAAATATATTTATTAAATGTTATGTGAATTAATATCCCATAAGATATATCATATGAATTGCACTGGCTTAAAAAAAATAACACTACATCTAAATACATGTATTCAGGACATAGGTTTCCAAGACTGGTTTGGGTGTTAAGGCAAAAGTTTTAAATTATGTATATTTATATTGTACATTGCGTATAATACTTTAAAATTAGAATAAACATGTAATTAAAAAGAAAATATCGCCTCTATCCAACCTTTATCTCCTATCTATCATGCCTGGGGGCAAGTAGTTGGTTTCAGCAGGGTTTGTTGTTAGGAGAAGAAATTCAGGTTTTATTTTAATTGTAGGTATCACTTATTACCATTATTAAATTATCACTAACTACATTTGCAACTATAATTGCATTTCCTTTCCTTTGACAAAAGTACAGAAGCACCCATGACAAATGACCAAATCCCGAAGATGGCAAACAGAGAACAAGTCAAACTGTATTCATTTTGTATCTGTGTGTTTTTATATGCTTCCTCCTTTTAAAAGTAATTCAACTTTTACATTTTACATCAGGCTTAGCCAGGAAAAAAAGGCATTTTAATTTAGTCACAAAACACCCGAGGATTCCAAAACAAGTTCAAAGGGTAGGATAAGTAGTTTTTCTGATAACTTATCAGAGGTTCAAGTGACCCCAAACTTTTAAGGAGGTTTCTGAGTAAAGATAGCTAAGTCACCATGTTATCTTTTTAATTCTTTTTTTAGCTAGGTAGGTAACAGAGGTCAATATATATATATATATATTTTAAGAAATTCTAAATTCGGGCTGAGCCCCGGTGGCGTAGTGGTTGTGCGCGGGACTGCGGCCCACTGGGATGGAGGTTCGATTCCAGCTCCACGGAGCAAAGGCTGAGCCTCCTACTCCCACCACCTGAGGGCAGTGATGCCCAAACCAAAAAAAAAAAAAAAAAAGAAATTCGAAATTCAAAGACCAATTACTTTATGCTCTTTTCTATTTTTCTCTACCTGCACAATGTAACAAACACAAATGGTCTATCATACAAATCTTTTGAATTCCTCCTTCAATAAGTACCTTCATCATATTTTTTTTTGTTTTGTTTGTTTTTTTGGGGGGCATCACTGCTCTCCGACGGTGGGAGTAGGAGGCCCAGACCCACTGCTGGAACTAAACCTCCGTCCCAGTGGGCCGCAGTCCTGCACACAACCACTACGCCACCGGGGCTCAGCCCCCTTCATCATATTTATGAACAAAGAAAATTCTAAGTAAAAAAAAGATAACTCTACGTGAAAAAGAATTTCCCAATCAAAGCTTATTCATCATCAGACAAAACCAAATATCTATTATCTTCAGAGGTTAAAACAATTATGTAACACAATATAAAACCAGACCTACACATATCCACATAGACCCAGGAAACACAGGAACTTCAGAAATGTGTTATATATATTCACCTTATGATTCATATTTGAGAGCGAGCAAATACACTATCATAATTGGTATGTATTAGAGTATTACCTTTTCTGCATGATTCAGCATGTCTTGGGCCTCTTTTCTCTCTTCTTCCGTCCTTTCGAGGTTGTGTTTGAGATGCTTCACCTCCTCTTGCAAAGACGTAATTCGAGCTATCGAGAGAGAAAAGTTTAAGCCATAGCCACGGAAGGAAAAATCATCACTATTCAGGGTGAACATTTAGGTGACGTTTTATCATTTTAATTCCCTAATCTCATGGAATAGTTGTTTCTCTGTTGATAGGCACAAGAAACACAATGTGATAATAAAAAAGTCAATGCTATTTAGAGAACACTAGTCCATTTCCTCCAATTTGCATATGGTCAGAGACCAAGCCTCAAGTTGGGCTAGAACTCAGGACCAGCTCTTTATTTAGTACTGTTTTCTACCTAGTTCAGGTGAGCCTTTAACTTATCAACAAAAGAACAAATATTAAGTACCACCTATAAGTACCAAATGTTTACGAAAATAGATCAGACAACATTAAGATAAAGACTGACTGATAAAGCAGATAGACTACGTTAGTAACAAGATAAATATTATAAAGCAAAAGAAAAAAATTAAAGTAAAAATTACATTAAATAAGAACTGTTAAGTTGAAAACTATATTAAAGAGAAACTAGGCTGAGCCCCGATGGCGTAGTGGTTGAGTGCAGGACTGCGGCCCACTGGTTTGGCGGTTCAAATCCAGCAGAAGCTCTCCAGGAGCAGGGCTGGGTCTCCCACTCCCAACAGAGGGCAGTGATGTCAAAAAAAAAAGAGAGAGAGAAAATAGACAATCCACAGAGTGTGATTAGACATATGATACATATATATTAATTAAAGGTTTATATTATCCAGGATAGTATAAAAAAAAATTCTACAGTGAAAAGGAAACAGGCAACTCAATTAATAAACGAGCCAAAGACTCAGAAGAACACATGACAAGCACTCAAAAAACATGAAAAGGTACTTAACCTCAGAAGTTAGGGAAATGCAAATTTATCCACAAGAAACCATAATATATCACCAATCTCAAAACCAACCAAGACTGCAACTCCTTGTGGTTGGTACTTTTGAACTGCTAATGTTGCAGTCAGCAACCCAATGTATAATCACTCCGACCCTAAAATGGCTAAAAAATTAAGACTGACAGTACTAAATGTTGACTTATGAGAACAGTGAGGAAGTAGGATTCTCTTATATACTACTAATGGGTATAAACTGATGGAGTTACATTGTGATACTTGGAAATATTTACTAACACAAAATACACACCTACCCCTTAAGACCCTGAGTCTCAGGTATATATCCAACAAAAAGTATATTTCTGGTTACCAAAAATATATATAAAGAAGTTTTTATTACTACTATTCATAATACTCCAATGTTGGGAAAAAGTAATAATCCACTGTAAAATGAATGATAAATATATTGCATTAGTACTATCATGCTGCAATTAAAAGAACAATAAACATTAAAATATACATTAAGATGGATAAACTTCACAAATGAAATATTCAGTGAAATAATCCAGGTGCAAGTTTTTACTACATGATTTCATAAAAGTTTAAATGCAAGCAAAACCTCAGTGTTAGAAGTCAGAATAATGATTATTTTTTCTTTTTCACTGACTGTGGTGGTCATGTACTTGATGTCAATTTCGTAATTGGGAATGTAGAGGTGGAGGCTAGCCTGTCAATCTGGATATAGTCAATGAAACCTCTGTGTAGGCATGGCTTTCTCCTGAGAATTCTGGGAAGTCTCACGGTTTTTCCCAATTAGAGTAGAGGGACTTGATTCAGCTCCTTGGAGACAAACTACAGACAAGATGAGATGACAACATGCTGATAGATTCTGGAGACTGAAGGAGCCAGAGGAGAAGCCACATGGGCTTACCCTGATAGAACCAAATTTCTGGGACTAGAGAAGCCACATGGAGACCCTGCCAGCGCTGAGATGCTTCTGCCGCCACTGGATACTGCTGATGGACCTTGAGCCCTAGAAATGAGGAGCTAACACCAGTGATGCTTCTACTGCTGCCAGACACACAAGACTCTGCCACCCACTGGCCTGTGATTGTCCTGGTGCCATTGCACGTGCTTCATAAGTCAGAAGGCTTATGGGCTAATATCGGAGTTATGATCTTGACTGGAGTGGGTTGGAATGCTTTCTCAAGGTTCCATATGCATCTACCCATACTAACATAGCGACCATTACTTTTACCAAGAATGATAATCTTCTTCAGAGGCATTAAGCACACAAAAGGAAGACATCCAAATCGAAAAAGTAAAATTCTCTTTGCAAATAGTATGCTTCTACATATAAAAAACCCCACAAAGAATTAAAAAAAAAAACTATTAGAGCTAATAAATGAATTCAGGAAAGTTAAACAATGGATGATCAACACATAAAGGTTGTTTTTCTATATACAGACAATAAATAATATGGAAAGAAAATTAAGAAAATTCCATTTACAAAAACATCCAATAATTCTATGTATTTTTTTGTTGTTGTTTTTGTTTTTGGGCATCACTGCTCTCCGGTGGTGGGAGTAGGAGGCCCAGCCCCACTGCTGGAATTGAATCTCCGTCCCAGTGGGCCGCAGTCCCAAGAACAACCACTACGCCACCGGGGCTCAGCCCAATTTTACGTATTATTTATAGAAAAAAATATGAGGAGTAAATTTAACCTAGATTTGTCCACTGAAAATGACAAAACACTTCCCCCATCACCAACAAAAAAAGGATTCTATGAGAGACAGCCTGCTCAGGGATGGAAAGACTAAACATTGTTTGGATAGCAAACTATATAAAGTGATCTACAAATTCCCAAGGCATGTTTTACAGAAATAGAAAAGTCGATGCTCAAATTCATATTTAATTTCAAAGAGCCAAATTTAGAAGACTCAGACTTCTCAATTTCTTCAAAAACTTACTACAAGCTACAGTAGTCCAAATAGTATGGTTGTGATATAAAAGCACAGACCAATAGAACTGAGAGTCCACAATTAAGGCCATGTCTATAATCAATTGACTTTTAAAAATAACAATGTTGAACAGTGGGAGAAAAGAACAGTTTCTACCACAAAAGACATGCAAGACTCCCTTTATCTGAAAGCACTAGAATAGAGAAATCCATAAGAAGAAAGCAGATCGTTGGTACTAGGGGCTGGGCGTGGGCTTGGTCGAGAGAGGAACATAGATGAGGCAGTTGCACAACATGGTGAATTTACTGAGTGCCACTTTAAAATGTTTAGCTTTGCTATGGGGAATTTTATCTCAGTTTAAATGGGGTCTTAGAAAGCTGATTAGATAATATCCATGTCTTTAAAAGAAAACAGAAAAATATTAAAAGAAAAAAAAAGCCAATGAAATTTTTACATGTTTCTGGAAATAGTTAAAAACAAAGCAAAGGGCTGAGCCCCGGTGGCATAGTGGCTGTGCATGGGACTGCAGCTCACTGGTTTGGAGGTTCAAATGCAGCAGCAATGCTGGGCCTCCTACTCCCACCACCAGAGGGCAGTGATGCCAAAAAAAAAAAAGAAGAGGCAGTTCTTTCTCAAAGGGCTGAGCCCCGGTGGCGTAGTGCTTGTGCGCGGGACTGAGGCCCACTGGGACGGAGGTTCAATTCCAGCAGTGGGGCTGGGCCTCCTACTCCCACCACCGGAGAGCAGTGATGCCCCCCCAACCCCCCCCCCCCAAAAAAAAAGAGCATTACAAACTAAGGCAGGAAAAAAATTTCCTCCCAAAAGTAGAACACTCTTATAAACACCAGTTTATGATCACAAAACAATAAATTGGAAATTAGCAACTTAAAAAGAATGAACCACACAAATGAGAATAAAACAAGACCCTTTAAAACTAACCTGGAAACTTAACATGATTAAATAATACTGCTAACGGAGAAGAGGCCTAGTGGTACAGTGGTTATGCAGTGGGCTGCTAAACGCAACATCAGCAGCTCAAATACACTACCCACTCCACAGAAGAGAGATTTTCTATTGCAGTAGAGATTAGTGGTCCTGGACACCCTCCAGGACAGTTCTAATCTACCCTAGAGTCACTAGGAAGGTGGTATCACCGTGATGGCAATGACTATGGCTAGCCGAACAAAAGATTCAATCTATCAACGGAAATTGATGCTGCAAAAGGTGGCAAACCTCTCCACCCTACCCCACCCCCAACTGGAATTGCACTGGGTAGAGAGCAGAGTTTTCCCAGTTTGTATTGCCCTTCCAGTTGAGCATCCAGCAACTCGCTCTGAGTTAAGAGTACACCCAGTGGAGTCACCTGGGAAGGTTCTCTCTGGTCTCAGGTGAATTTTTCCATAAACTCAATTTCACCCGAACCTCATTTTTTTGTGAGGACCAATTTAGGAGAATAGCATGGGGCTGTGAAATTTTGTCTCCTGCTAGGGAACAAGGCCACAGAAACTCTTGTGATGTCAAGCACAGTTTACAATGACAGCACCATGAAAAAACTCAAGTGGGGCTGAGCCCCGATGGCGTAGTGATTGTGCGCGGGACTGTGGTCTACTGGGATGGAGGTTCAATTCCAGCAGTGGCTCCACAGGAGCAAAGGCTGGTCCTTCTACTTCCACCACCAGAGGGTAGTGATGCCCAAAAGAACCAAAAAAACCAAAAAATAAACAATAAAAAACTCAAGTGTACAAGTATTTTTCTTCTTTCACAAAGGTAAAATGTCAATTGATGACTGACCTTGTTCTGGACGTCCATCAACTTCCTGCCTAGACAAAATGTCCACTCGTAGTGCATTTGGAGTTCATTCCATCATGTCAGACTGCTTATCACGCATACTATTTAGAGGCTATAAGATTGTATAATAATGTATGCCAAAAGAGGCCTAATTTGGATGGCCAGATGCCACACTATTTTAAGGAGAAAGGCCAAATGAAGGATTGGTTTTGCCATAAGAATGAACCTGCTCACGGAGCCATCTCAGTGTGCCAGTTTGGGGCAAAAACCAGCATGCTTCTCTTGCTGCACGCACCTGACTCATCTGCTTTTGTTCTGTGCAACTTCTTTTGTTTCCATGAGTGAAGAGGACAGCGATTTGAAGACATAGAAGAGGTGAAGAAAAAGAAAGAGAGGTGCCGTCTGCCATCCAAACAGATGATTTTGAAAAATGTTTCCAAGAATGGAATCACAGATTTGACTAATGTTTTAAAGTATAATGGAGAGTACTTTGAAGGTGATATGGTTGTTTGGGGATGGGGGGTGGGGGCGAAACGAAGTACATAGCCTGGGGGAGGGGTGAAATTCTAGGTTTGGGGCAGTACCCCTTTATATTTTCTCTAAAAATCAAAGAAAAGGAAGTATTTTCTCTCTCTATTGATTATAAAATCCTACCCATAGCACTTAAGATTATGGTCACATATCCTTATCATTAAAGAATGGTGACTCCACGTCTAGGATAGAAAATGGTTGCTGAGCCCTGGTGGCGCAGCGGTTGTGTGCAGGACTGCGGCCCACAGGGTTGATGGTTCACATCCAGCAGCAGCTCTCCAGGAGCAAGGAAATTGTGGAGAAAGAAAATGGTCCTGAAAAATCTATTTGTACCCAAAAGCACTGAGAGGACCTCAGGTAGTGTAAAACTTGAAGAAGTTCCCACGGACTTCAAGTGAGCAAAAGAACACTGGAGAGGACTTGTTACTGTCACTGAGTAGACAACAACTAGTGACAATCTTATATACAAAAGACTGAAATGTTGTCTAGTCCTGCATCATTCTCATAACCTCCCTATTTTAAAGAGAAATCATTTCTCATCAACTATAAAATTACCTTGAGGTTCAAGGTGCTTCAAAATGTTTGTAGAAAAAAATAGATGAAAAGATCATGGACACCTTGGAGAATGCTGGGGAACTAACTTTTGAAAACTGAGAAAGAATAAGAGTCAGGTATAAGGGGGCTTCAACAAGTAAATGGAAAAATTCCACGATTTCTTTGATGACAAATAATTTCTCTTTATAATAATGATGAAAAAAATGAAAAATATAGATTATCACCATTGCAAGCCCTTAAAAAACTTGACCTCAACAATGTAGTTCAGGTGACCAATAATTTAGTATGGATACAAATCTGCCTATGGATTTACTATAAGGCAGATTCCCCCAGGTCTATTCATTAGATTCAATCCAGGTTTGGGCACCTGCATTTTAAACCAGCACAAATGAGAGAGATGAACAAATGCTATATGCTACCATAACACAGAGAGCTACCTGGACCTTGTGTGTCCCGAGTGTCCATAGTGTATGGACAAAGTCTATCAAGCATCTTGACTTAACTCCCAGCAAAACAGAATGAACGATAACCAGTAAGACAAAAAAGCCTTGGTTTCTACAACTACGAACAACAACCATCTACAAGAAAGCTAAAGAAATTTCGGAGGCACATTAATAAAATGCACTGTGTGGATCTTGATGAGAACCTAATTTGAACAAATAAATGCAACAAACATAGGAAGGGTCTTGGTGGAGAAACCATGCACAGTCACTAGAAATGTTACAATAGTAAAAGCAGACTTTTTTCAGGTGAGATGATACTGTGGTCATGTTTTTTCTCTTAGACGAAGTGTCTTAATTTGAGATTTCCTCACAATAATGCAGAGTCAGTAGATTTAGAGATGAGGGCAAGATTAATCCCTGACATTATGACTGGGCATGTATAATTATTGAAGCTAGATGATAGATACATATGGGGCCATTCTACATTAGTGTATGTTTGCATTTCTCAAAGCACAAAGTTAAAGAAAGAGGAAATCATCTAAACAATAGTTGAAAGTTATTTTGAAAATATTTCATTTTAACAGATTTTATAACTTTATTTTAATTAGAAAAGTCACGGACATATTTATTTAGATGAAGAGTGTATTATTTCAGCTAAAAACTGAACTCCCCACCACCTGAGGGCAGTGATGCCCAAAAAAACAAAAAACACTGAACTCCTTCATGATATTTTCATATTTTCCCCATTCATTTTGATTAAGTCCCTATGGCCTGAACTTTTGGAAGCTTACTTTCTTGGTATTGGTCTTAGTGATTAGTTCAAAGTAAAGCTAACTTCAGCCTCCAGCCTGTTTCCATATAGCCTATTTGCCAAAGAGTGGTATTTTTTAAGTATCTTTTTGTTTGTTTGTTTTTTAAGTATCTTAAAGGGTTAGAAAAATCAATTAAGCCAAAATAAAAATCAAGGTGAATATAAGACAGAGATTAAATGGCTACCAGAAAGTCTAAAATATGAACTATCTAGTTATGGTTCAGAAGTAATTTCTTATACATCCTGAGAAGCTTTTATCTCTTTGTGTACACGGAGTACATTAAATTAGGAAATCACAAGCACACAAGTATACGAAATTCATATTTGAAGGATTACAAAGTCCTTATAGACATTTTGCTAAAGTAAAAATTGACAGATTTTCACCACAATGCAACTTCTTATGTTGAGAAGTAGTTACAAGCATGTTTTAATGTATAAGAGCATTGATTCACATATAAACATCACACCTTAAAAGGAATACTGAAAAAGGGTAAGCTAATCAACACCATGTACTTTCCTTTCACTTTATTCATACCTGAAAAAATAGCTGTCAAAACACATTGCTTGGCTGAGCTCATGCATGATGGCCTATACCTCTAAGTAAGCAGCACAATCAGACCCGGAGCACAGATTTAAAGGATCTCAGAATGAGAAGGTTTTATAAGGGTAATCTAAACTAAATCCCTTGGTTTACAGATGAAGAAAGGAGATGAAATAACTTTCACAAAGTTAATATAAAAGGACTGAGAAAGCAATTAAGAAAAGTCAAGTACTGGCTTTCCTAATACATACTCTCCTGATCCTATTCAGGTCTATTTTAAGCTTACATTTTGAGAAAAAAGATTGCAAAACCCTCCTCAGTAAAGAACCAACCCACCAACAGGAGCTCTTATTTCCGTTTCCACAGTCGCAGAAACTGACCCTGACCTTTCTGCACAGAACTACAGCTAATCATCAAGTCCCGGGAGACCCCAGATTTTGTTCCCATCCTGTGATTAAGGCTAAAATGAACTCCTCCCCCATGAACCCTCAAGAGATCAGACAACTTCCATGCTATGTGTTCTGATTATGCAGTATGAACTGTTTCTGCCTATCAGAATCCTCTTACACTAGACGAGAACAAAAGCAAGTAAGACAAACACTAGTGGTTAAGCAAGCATATTTTTAAAAAACCAACAATATTTTATTACCATTTTAAATTTCTGAAATTTCTTTGTCTAGTTCGAGAGATTTTCAGGCACTAGCCTACTCTCAAGTCCAGCTGTTCAATAAGGCTTTAATTTTTTACAAAATGTTTTTATTCGCTATTACTGTTCCTCCATTTAGATGAGAAAAGAAAATTTCTGTAATTTTCCAATTACCTAACTCTATACAAAATGGGATGCCGGGGCTGAGCCCCGGTGGCATAATGGTTGTGCGCGGGACTGCAGCCCCCTGGGATGGAGGTTCGATTCCAGCTCCACGGAGCAAAGGCTGGGCCTCCTACTCCCACTACCTGAGGGCAGTGATGCCAAAAAAAAAAAAGAAAATAGGATGTCACTTCGTTAATAATGATGAACTCTAAAGTTTTAAGATTTACAAATCAGGAAAATTTCAAAATTATTACTTTCAGTTAACTTGGCTGAGAAATAGAAAAATATCCGTACATGTATCTCGCAGGAGAGTCTAAAAAGATGAAGAAATGATAGTGTGACACAAGGACATGCATTATCTTGAGAAAGAAATTCTAATCACTTATGCTTTTACCCAGGATGATAAAAAATGTATTACCTTGAAGGTCTCCAATCATCTCGGAATCATGGCCTCTGTCTCTTCGTTCAGCTTCTAACACAGCCTGCAGCTGGTAATAATCCTTGTCTGTCTGTGTCTTGGAATTCTCTAAAATTCTATTTCTCTCCTGCAACTCTCTGTTCAGGGACTCTAGCTGGCTAATAGACTTGCTCATCTCTGTGTGACTTTTCCTTAACCTTACAGCAGCGTCCGATTCTGTTCTAAGTAAGTCATTGGCTTCTTCTAGCTATTTAAAAAAGAAAGCGAGAAAGAGGTTTTTGACCAAAATATGACCGAGATTATTTTAATTATAATAAAAAATAAAGAAACCTCATTTAAGAAACTTACCTGCTTTTGTAATTGTGCCAATTTCTCATTAGCAAGGTGTGAATTCTGACTTGCTTTCTTTAAGTCTTCTAACTGATCCTTTAATGTAGAAACTAGAAAATGGAAACGTTAAGATATATTAGTAAGGAAACACACAATCCCCTTTAAAAAATAAAAGTTACTCTCAGAGGTCATCAGTCTAGCACAGGGCTTGGCAAACTCTTGAGACCAAAGAGTCAACCCTGTCTCTCCTAACAATTGTAAAAGCACTCAAGAGCAACAAATATGTTTTTCCAAAGAAGGGAAAATCGCTGTGATCTGAAAAAACAACCTTCAGACGTTTTCCATGTCACTCAGCAGCTGCACACTCAAACTGAAAGAGCTGCACGCGGCTCATGAGTTGCAGCTTGCCGATCCCAGCTCTAGCACATTAGGTTCACGCCTATTCCCAAACCTAGATCCCATCTTGGGAGGACTTACACTCCATACAACATTGTTTTATAATACAGAGTACAAAATCTAATTTGTTGCTATAGTGGTTCAAATCTTTAATTTCCTTAACAAAGTCAAGGTGTTAGTGAAATATTATAAAGCTAGTATTATTATTATACTCCTCACTTTAATGACTTTCTCATGAACTGTTACTTTGCATTCATTAGAAGAGTAAGAAATCTACTGACTATTTTGCCCATTAATAATGTATGTCTAGCAGTAATGAACCCTGAAGCATAAGTCAAGATTAATGTTAGCGGTGACGATTAAGTTATGTGCCAACTTGGTTGGGCCACGATACTCAGTGTAATGACATTAACTGAACAGTTGCGCAATGATGCAATCTGGAGTTAAATGCTCAGTTAGTCATCCTCCATATTGTGATTTGATGTAGTCATCCTCCATTTTTTATCTATTGCTTGTTTTGGCATAACAACATGGTAATTGGAAACTAACCAGGGCAGTTAAGAGGAAATGGTGTGTTTATTTTTGAATAGTTTATTCACTGAATAGTAATATATTTGGGGGACATCACTGCCCTCTGGTGGTCGTGGGAAGTAATATATTTTTAAGATGATACACAATTCAAAAGGTTCTTAATGGTGTGGGATTAGTGTTCTTTCTTTCATACTATCTCTCAGTCCCTGTGCCACCTCCAACTGGTTTTCCTTCCCAGCAATAACTATTAATAATTTTTGAGTACCCACTTCGATAATCTATGCACCCATACTGTTATCTCCAAAAATAGTTAGATACACATCAGCCCATTTATATATATATTAATATCCTGTATACAAATAGATAGGCATTCCTTTTTTTTTATTTTTATTTATTTTAGGCATCACTGCCCTCAGGTGGTGGGAGTAGGAGGCCCAGCCTTTGCTCCTGGGAGCCGGAATCGAACC
>PVJH01040807.1:0-15482 GCA_004026705.1 Nesogale talazaci
TGGTGGTGCAGACGGTGGAGGGGGTGGTGGTGGTGGTGGTGGATGCGCTGGTGGAAGTGGTGGATGTGGTGGAAGTGGAGGTGAGAGTGCAGAGGTGGTGGTGCCATTTTACCCTGTTCTTCAGAGTTGATAGGAGTGGGAATAGATTTCTTGGAAGTGAGTGACATAATTTATGTGGTTACATAAGCCTATATTGCTTAAATGAAAAACAAAATTCTAATGATATTAAAAAAGAAACAGTTAATGGAATAAAATATTTGTGAGAGTAGATTAATATGATTATATTCATCAAGTTAACCATTTTGCCCATTATGAAACACTTGCCATGGAACATGGTTTAAAATCAGGAAAGGTGTGTGTCAAGGTCGTATCTTCTTTCCATACTTATTCAATCTGTATGCTGAGCAAACCTGTGAAGCTGGGCTATATGGGGGGTGGGGTGGGGTGGGGTGTGACACCAGGATTGGAGAAAGACTTATGAATGACCTGCAGTATGCAGATGATACAACCTTGTTTGCTGAAAGTGACTTCAAACACTTGCTTCATCATGGATTACAACTCAGTGAAGAAAATAAAAATCCTCACAATTGGGGCAATAGGGAACAACATGGTAATCAGAGAACACGTGGGACTTGTGAAGGATTTTGTCTTGCTGGGATCTATAGTCCACATTCATGAAGGCAGCAGTCAAGAGATCTAATGATGCAGTGCACTGGGTAATTCTGTTGCACAAGATCTCTTTAGAATGTTGAAGGGTACTCTGAGGATTAAAATGCACCTGGCCCAAGCCATAGTCTTTCAATCACTTCATATGTTTGTGAAAATTGGGCAATGAATAAGAGAATGAGAAGAATTAATGCATTCAAATTGTGTTTCCAGAGAACAATAATGAAATTACCATAGACTTCCAAAAGAAAAAAAAATCTATCTTAGAAGTAGAACCCGAGTGCTCCTTAAAAAAAAAGGCTGGTGAGACTTTCTCTTACATTCTTTGAACATTGTCAGGAGAATCCAGTCCCTAGAGAAAGACATCATGCTTGGTAAAGAAGAGGGGCAGGGAAAGAGAAAAAGGCCCTGGGCAAGGTAGATTGACCCAGTGGCTACAATACTGGGATCAAACATAGGAACAATTGTGAGGATGGTGCAGGACAGTGAAGTGCTTTTAAAAATTGTGCACAGAGTAAAAAAAAATGTGCACAGAGTTGCTGTGGGCTGGAACCCTCTGGATGGCACTTAACCACAGCAATTGCCAGCTCAAAGCCCACTCATGAAAGTCTTACCCTGTCTCCAGCCATCATTTTTGTATACATAGTGTCCATTCACTTTAGTTTTTTATCTGTACAGGTCAACAATCCATGTATTTGGGTCCAAAAATATGTCCTATATATATATACCTTCTTTTCAAAACAGTATTTGAAATTCTCTAACATAGGGCAAATTAGTGATACTGTCAATAAAACTACCATATGCTCCATGAGAATGGTTGATAATATACCCCAATAAGAGGATAATATTGTCTTTAAAGGAGAACAGAGACATACATTCTCCTACTTTTAAGAATTTATTTTATGCAAGGGATAAATATATAAATAAAAACTCAGCTACACTAAATACCATGTGATACCTTCCATTGGATCTACAAACAAACAATAGGCAAAAACTTGCTGGAAAAATTAGCAAGGTATCAATGATGTCTTTAGTTTGGTTGGGCTGCTATCTGTAAGGTTAGCAGTTCAAAACCACCATCCACTTTGCAGACTAAAGATGAGACTTTTTACTTCCATAAAGAGTTACAGGGTTGGAAACCCACAGGAGCAGTTCTATCCTACTTTATAATGTCACTCTCAGTTGGAATTAACTTGATAGCAAGGAGTGTCTGGAATTTTGACTTCTTAGGTATAATAGCAGTAATGTACATATTAACATTAGGGGGAAATGAATGAGGCACATATACAAACTCTCTGTATTATTATTGCAGCCCTTCCATCTATTTGAAAGCATTACAAGCTCAAATGTTTATCAAGACCACTCAGCTATAAATGTTTTCATTGCATCACTAAATGAAAAACACCAAAAAGTTGGAACAACCTCAAAATTCAACTATTGAGAATTGCTTAAATGATTTCGAATCTCACAGAAACAGTAGGTTGTCCTCTAACATTGTATTTGTAATCAAGCAAAGCTGTTCCCATTAATGTAAAAAATGTATAAAAATTTTTATTACAATATAGAGTTTTCATCAAAATATCAAGAAAGCTTACCTCTGAGTCAATAAGGTTAAAGGAGATTTTAATATCTATCTATCATCTTAGTATGTATATGTTTTCTAGTTTCTCAACATGGTGCCTACATTTGTTTTTGAAATAAGACATTTTAAAGTTACATAGTTTATTCACTAAAGTGAAATGAGTAAATACTTTGACCTGACAGTGACTGGTGAGTGCACTCCCACACAAACTTGAAACTGAGGAACATCAGGCTGCCCTCTGGGATTAGACTCTCTTCTCGGTATAGAAAGGAGCCCCATAGAGCCTGGTCTAATCTCTTTAAAGAATCAGAATGACTCAGAGGCCAGATTTAGTCCTATCTACAACCATACTTGACATCTAAAAAGCCAACCGAGTATATGTAGATTAGAAAAGAAAAGGAAGTGATTAGTGTCTAGCCCCACAGGTTCAGGAAGCATGCCACCTGGCCTCAGTATCGCCTGCTTTCTGATAGACCTATTCCCTGGTACAATAGAAGCGTCATCATATTAACCTGGTCTAATCCAGTTTAGCATTTAGATCACCTGGCTAGTTTCTGTGATTTTTTTTTTTTTAATTTCAAGCACGCAGGAGAGCCTTCTGATCACTTGGCTCTGCTGTAACCTGTCTATAGCTGGTCAGGCTGACATGAGCATCCATTCACTTTATGATGCATTTCCTCATTGTGAATTAGCAGATTTGGCAGTTAATTTGATGAACATCTCTGGGTGCATTGTTAAGGTGAGTCAGACCACTGTAGGTACAGTTAAATCTGCAGTTCTGACAGGAGGAATTTATGAAACTGTGAGAAGAAGAGCCAAAATGTGGATCTTATGAAGTGTTTCAGATAATGGTCTCCTCTGGGCCTGGTTAGATATCCCATTGATGTGATAAGTAGTACTTTCCCTGGTATGTCATGGTTATCATGTGTCTTTTGGCATACCACTTATACAGATTTGGCACTGAGAAATTCAGCCTAGTCCTTTTGGGTAGGGAAAGTGGTTTGAGTTCTATAGGCATTGGCCAAAGAACTTAGAGAGACATGGGAAGCTGCCAAACTTCTGTTGCGGGCTGAGTAGTTCCCAAATATTGGCAGGAAATTGGTGGAGACTGCTTATATCCACTGATCATTAGGACTCTGTTATGGTGAGAGAATCATTACACATGGAGTCAGTAGGTTGTGGTTTTATGGCTTTAGATCAATGTCCTTGGTCATATCAACTATCTAGGGCCTCAATCACAAAATTAAGGATAGCAGTATCTCCCACACAGTGCTGTATATGTTTAATTGCTAAGATAGGAAAGTGCTCTATAACCTTGAAACTTTACAGTTATGTTTTCTATTCATGAGCTATCATTCATAGAAACACTCTGTGTGTGATTTTTTAAAATGGATTTAAGATTACAAATTGTAATCTTTTATGTCCTAGAAAACGGAGCTCATCATTTTCTTCAGACACTCTCTATTGCCTTCAAACTTCTATTGCATTCATATTTTCCCTATTTTGTATTGTTTTCAACCTAATTTCATCGCTTTAATTTCCACTCACCCTATAGGACAGAGTACTACTGTCTTGTGGGTTTCTGAGACTGCAAACATATAGTCTTCTCTTTCGTCCTCTGAACACCTATTGGATTAGAACTGCTGCCCTTATAGTGAGCAGTGGAACCCATAACACACTATGTCATGAAGGCGCCTTTTGACAGTATTATCACTGACGAATTACTGTAGTTAGTTGCTACTGAGTTGATTTTGACTCGTGGCAACGTCATGTAGAGTAGAATTGATTCCATTGTGTTTCAAGCTGTGACCCTTTGAAAACTAATGCCCAGGCTTGACTCCTGAAGTGCCTCTGAAGGGATTTGAACCTCCAACTCTAGAGCACTTCATTGTTGAAACCACATAGGGACTTCTATCTTAATGTGCATAAGGCTGAAACAAAATGTATCAGGTTGACTGAGTTAGATTGGGTTTTGCAATCATATGACAATATAAATGAACCCCCCAAATATTTTAAACAGACAAGATTTCAGAATTCATCATATATCCTGACTTGTTAAGAAAATTCTATTCTGTTCTGCTGAACGAAATGATGTTTTTAAGACAGGGTAATCATGAGAAATGTAATAACCGATTTTTTTTTTGTTTGGCATCATTGCCCTCTGGTGGGAGTAGAAGGTCCAGCCTTGCTCCCAGAGAGCTGCTGCTGGATTTGAACCACCAACCCTGTGGGCCACCGTCCTGCACACAAGCACTATACCACCGGGGCGCAGCAGAAATGAAATAACTGTAAAGAAAATCCATTTCCATAAGATTCTGAATAACTAAAATTATTATGGCAAAGGCAAAGCAAGATATTTCCCCCCCTAGAAAAGTTCTCTCAAGAATAAAGTGCGAGGCCATTTTTCTTTCTTGATTTCCTTTTTTTTTTTAAACTAGCTTTCAAACATCAAACACATGGCACGTGTATAGCTACGCTCAGAGTCATTTTGGTTTCTAAAGGTGTCAGGGTCAGTGAATAGGATAGACTTTGAGCTTGACTTGAGTGATCCTTGACTTCGTCTAACATTTCTCATTTGTTAAGATAAGCATGTGATAGTAAGGGTTTCTTTCCTCTCCTTTCCATAGGCTTGCTCTTTCCAATGTGGCTCCTGCAGGAATATGTGGGTGGAGGTTAGCCTGTCAATCAGAACGTATCTTGATTGGAAGGTGACCAAGCCTTGCTCTCTCTTTCCCCTTGGTGTTCCCAGCAGTGCGCTGCTGCCTGAGCTAGTCCTTTGCCTCAGCTGTGTGCTGTGCTCCCTGTCACCCTGTCTGTGCAAGCAGTGCTAGAGTTTGAGGCTCTGCCAGGACCTGCCTCACTGTGCTCCTGCCCTGCTGACTTCCTGCTTTTCGCATTGACCCTTGCCTTGTCTGCTGAGGGCAGATTATGTTGCCTTCTTCCTTGACTTTGGACCAGCAGCTTGCTGTGAGTTGAAGGACCTTCAGTATATTAACTGTTCCACAAAAATCAGTTGAACTGAGCCCTTTGTACTTCTCACTATTTAAACATATCCACTTATAATATTAGATATATAATCATAAGTGTCCTGGTTTTGTTTCTGCCTAACCTAGTGTATAAAGAAATTTATTCCACAGCTTTCTTTTTCCTTTTGATATATATGTGTTGAGCTGTTATTATGAATGGTTAAAGGTTATAGGTCATATCATTGGGTCTATATTCATGAATTTATACACACTTTGCTTCATACCTTACAATTCCCTCACTGTAACCTCATTTACTTCATCTCCTATCCCTATTTCTTGTTTGTATCCCTTCTTCTTCCTAACTTTTTTGAATTTTATCTGTAAGTCAATGATCTTTTGATTTCAAATCAGTGATTAGTCTAGGGTGTATCTCATTAGTGTTGTGTTTATTGTTGTTTGACTTAGAAGTAAATCAATGGACTGAGTTCCGTTCCAGCTATCAAGGATGATTGAATGCTATTGTTGTGGAGTTCTGTGAGTTTCTATCCAACCAGACAGCCTATTCATTTTTATAACCTTGAGACTTGCTCCACAATTTTTCTACCATTCATTCAGGAACTTTTAATGAATGTTATCCCTTATAGAGTAGTATGTAGTGCTAGCTGGGAACCATCTAGTTCTCCTGGTCTTAGAATTGTAGAGACTTGTGTTCCTGTGGTCCGTTGTTTCATCGGATTATTTCTCTGTGTTTTGTTTTTTATTTTCTTTCTCATATATATATATATACATATATATATAAATCCTAAGAAGCGAATATTGTTTTTTTTTTCAGCTTTGAGATTTTTTGTTTTATTCTAGAATTTCTCAGGGGATGAGCAGTGATCTATGACAAAAAAGAAAAACAAAAACCACATTAGACTAAAGGCTGCATAGGAAGGGGTGCTCTAAAATGTTTTATACTAAATGGGAGTATCATCCTTAGTGTGAGTGTTGTGTGGACTGCAATACAAGGCTCCTAGAACCATTAACCAGGGACAACAACCCCTTTTTAGCACACGTTCCAAGTCACTGCTATTACTGTTCCTATCATCACCACTCAAAATCTTGCTTTCATTTAGAGCTTGCCAATGGTACTCAAATAAAAGCAAACAGGACTAGAGAGTTGATTCCCATTCAGACACACTAGATCAGAAGAGACCAGCCATCAAATGGAGTGGGTTCTGACTTCCCTGGCCCAAATCAAAATATGGGAGCTGTAGTTCCTTGAAATCTCACCATAGGGGGTATCTTCTTTTTTTTCCCCCAGGCTCTCCACAGACTTGCGCATGGCATGTTGAGTCAGAGTATGGTGTCAAGTGCACTGGGAGAAAAGCACAGACAACTTCCTATCCTCTTTCTGCTGGGGATTGCTCCCTGGTATACCCACAATGCTTCAGCAACAGGAAGAGCTCTGGGTCACCGTCTTGATGTTTAGGTGCATCATGGCAGTGTCTGCCAAGATACACCTATTTGGTGCCCTTCCTTACCTCACACCCACATTCCCCGCAACAAGGAGCAAAATTGAAAACGAACTTTCAGGGATCACTGCGTACCACTGTCCCAAATGCTTTACTTCAGGGTGTGTATACTAAACTTCTCTGATCTCTACCCAACATTACTAGTTGTCATTGAACCTTTCTCTCCCACATCCTTCGGTGACAGCTCCTTCTAGAGGATAAGCATCAACGGATAGGGCTGGATCTTCTTTCTCAAGATCAGAGTGTTTCAAACAGACAATGTTTAGTTAATCATTGGAATAGGAGGAGTCATCGAACAATGGTCTAATGTAATATCCTATACTGGATCTAGTGATATACATGCCTATGTTTGCTTTTCTTAAAATCATTTTATTGGAGGCTCATGCAACTCTCATCATATCATCTACATCCATCCATTGTATGCAAAGCACATTTGTACATCTGTTGCCATCATCCTCAAAACATTTTCTTTCTACTAAGACCCTGGCGTCAGTCCCTTCTCTTTCCACTCCCTCCCCACTCCTTCCTCCCCTGTGGGCCCTCGGTAATCTATAAATCATCACCATTTTGTCACATTGTATACTGTCTGATGTCTCCCTTCACCCACTTCCCTGTTGTCTGTACCCCAGGCAAGAGGTTATATGTAGATACTTTTAATCAGTTCCCCCTTTCTCCTCCACCCTTCTTCCACACTCCTGGTATTACCCCTCTCATTACTGGTTCTAAAGGTATCATCTGTCTTGGAGTCCCCATTTTTCCAGCTCCCATCTGTACCAGTGCACATTCTCTGGCCCAACCGGATTTGTGAGGTAGAATTCAGACCATGATAGTGGGAGGGAGGAAGCATTTAAGATTATAGCCATAGAAAAGGGAAGTCCTGTTGGCTCTAAGAGTTTAATTATTTCAAGAGTATACATTTAAGAAGAGAGTCAGGATTTGAAACCAGATCTGTTATTTCAGGAGTCCTCATTGAACTGTTGTTTAATATTTTCTCCATGATGCTGTTAGTTGCTCTCAAGTTTATATTGACTCTTGGAGATCCCATATGAGCAGAGCAAAACAGCTCCACAGAGTCACTGAGGCACTGACTGCTTGGAAAGAGATTTCTGGGTTCATATTCTGCAGCAACTCTGGGTGGGTGGCAAGTATTTGTGCACCCCAGGAATTCCTCAACTGGGAGCTACCTGTAGATAGCCATTTACATGCAAATATTAATAACCAAGTTTATCATCTGTCATGTAAATGTGTATATGATGTGGATTTTCACGCCATAATATTTTCATTATTTTTATGAATTTCCATATTGAAAACTCTCTGGAGATGTTATTGTAGCTAGCGGGTCTTACTGTAGAAGTTTGGTTGAAATAGTAGGGAGAGTGGAGTAACTCTCCTGTTCTTTCCTCATGACTCCCCTACACCATGCACACATCTCCTGACTTTAAAATTCTGCATAGGCCCCTAGCTCAATGTATTGACTGTGTTGGATGCTTCCTTCCTTGAAAACAGCCACTGTCTTCATTATTGGTTTTGGTATCAGTAACTGGCAGCTTTTGGACAGGTACAATGATGATTAATGCTGTGACTAGCTGGCGTCCAGTAAGGCTCTCCCCCATTTTCACTGAGGCTGGCAAGGACAAGCAGATAGCATTTGTCTTACAAATTCCCTGGGGCAGAGCCAGAGTAAACGTTGACTGGATGTGCCATGTAAGGCCAACTCATTAGAATTTTAACCAATTTGTTAGAATAATCTCAATTAGCACAGCTCATTAGACTCTAATTGGACTTTAAGCCTGTTCTTTAACCTGCTAGCCTCGGAGGGGTTCCCTATTACCGGTTGTCAGGGGTGGATGTCTACTTCGATGCATCTGTGTGGATTTGCCAAAGAGTGAATTTTCCCACAGTAGGATCGAGTAATCCAAAGAAAACAAATGAGAAATCAGACACCCTTGAACAAAGCACTATATGTTTATAAAGGGCAGCAAGATCCTGGCTTCAAAAAAAAAAGTTCTTTTCACTTCTCACTGATCACAGCCAAAAGATGCTGCCGATGTAATCTGTGCTCCAGACTGGACAATGAAAATGTCTTTGGAGTAGAGCCATGACTCCCTTGTTCCAGCCCAACCGGAGGTCACCGTAGGAAGACTTACTGGGTGCTAAGCCAAAGTTGTGTTCTGGCTTTAATCCTAGCTAGCACCTATCTTGTGCCTGCAGCAGTCTCTTGGGCACTTCTTCTCCCAGAAAAGACCTGTGCTCTTCCAGTTAACTCTTTGTGGATGCCGGTGCCTCCCTCTCATTATCCTTGAAGTTAGGAAATCTTTGAAATCTGCTGCTGTTGGTTGTGAAATCCAGCACTTCAAGACACCCACTGTATTTTTATGTGCTTGATTCCCAGAAGCTTTTTCAACTTGGAAGAGAATTCAGGATTCCCACCCAGCAGAATTCCTCATGGGCAGCTCCTCAAGTGCCCATTTCCTCCATTAATAATTAGGGCTGTTCCTGTATTCCTGAGTATTCTCATCCACGTCTTCTGATTTCTAGAGCTACTGAATACAGTGATGCATGGCACAAATCCTACAGGATAGGATTCCAGATGGTTTCCTGACTTCCTTGAATTGGCTCTTTGGTAGGTGAAGAACTCCCACCTCCCTCAGCTGCTCCTCAGGGGATGCCGGTTTTGAGACCTTTCTCATGCTATCCTCCTAACTTCCTTTACTTTCTCTCTCTCTCCCTCTCCCTCTCTCTCAAGACATCAGGGCTTCTTGCAAAAAAGCATCCTGCCTTCTGCTCCCATATTAGTTTCCCAGAGTTGATATAAGTACCCTAAAGTAGGTCACTTTAAACAACGTCTCTCAATGTTGGAGGCTAGTAGATTGAACACAGAGTGTCAGCAGTGCTGGTTCTGAAAGTTCTTCAAGTCTCTGTTTCTGATAGGTATCTTCTCTCCTTTATGAAGGAGGCCCTACCACAGACAATTCTATTCTCTCTTTTTTTATGAGAGCTGGTAAAAGAATTATTTGCTTCGAAAACATTGGAGTTTTTTTTTATCTAGAATGAAGGAACTGAACTAATGAAGTCAAAGATCTTATCGTTGGCTTCACTTCTGGCCACTGTGCTTAACAGGGTTTATTGATTGATTTTTCTACCTTTCCTGTGCATTCAGTAATAGAAAACTCTGGTTTATTTGCAATCGAAATGAAGTGTGTTGATATGCTAACATGTTTGGGGGAGGGATTAACAGGGTTCGCTAGACCGCTTGCAGGACTCTTTGTGAAGTGTCAATGGCAGTGAGTTTGCAGTTGGGTTTGGTATAAGATGAAAGGAGACCTAGTAGTGTAATCGGTTACCCAAATGTGCTGCTAACTGCAAGGTCAGCAATTTGAACCTTCTGGGTGTTTCACATGAGAAAGAAGAGGGAGTCAGCATCTGTAAGCATGTGAAGTCTCAGATACATCAAAGGGCAGCTCTGTGTCTTATAGACTCTCTGCGAACCAAAATGTACTCTTTGACAGTGGATTATTTGAGAGTGCAAGATGAACATGGAGGGTCCTGTGTTCAAAAAAGCAAGCCTATCCCCAAATCTTAAGGCACAAGCAGGGCCCCTGAGAAAGACAGAATTGCACAGCTCACCTCTCCAGAGGCTGGTTCGGCCAATGACGTTTCTTCGATTACATGCTGACTTCTCATTTCTCCCCTGCCCCAGGTGAGTTCCTGCTAGATCTTTAAGTAAAAACAGAGGAGCCAATGATATCCTTGAAAAATTATGCTTGGAATCCCCAGGGAAACCTATTCAGGCTGTGATAAGAACAATAGAAAAAAAGCATTGAAGAACAATCTTCCTTTTGCTTTCTTTCCACCCCAGCCCCAATACCTTCTCCAAATCCCTCTTTACCTCCCCGAATCTCTCATCTCAACAGAAAACCGGTCAAATGGAGAATTCCGATAGTTGGAGATTTTAGCGTGAGAAAAACATGCTAAATACCCAGCAAAGATTAGCCCACTAAAAACTCTCCTTGGATCTAGGCACGATTTTCACATTCCTCTTGCTTGTGTAATGTTCTCTGCTTTTTGCTCACAGCCCTTGCCCTTTGAGCCCAGCCATGCTCCTCTGTGACACCACCAGATGGGCCCGGAGCTCCCCCTTGGATCAGACTCCAACCTTTGCTGGAAATGCTCCCCTTTCAGTGCTCTTCCCATTGCTGGAATGTATTCTGCCTCTTTCACGACAGGATTTCTGCCTGGAATATTTCCCACCAACCTTTTTTCCACATAAAGCCTTCTTCAACAAACTTTTGCTGTCACATCACTCATCACGCACAATCCTGCTAATGTTTCTGCGCTATGTGCTTATTAATGTTTACATCCCTTGCTTAATGAAATAGGAAATGACTAGAATTTACTGAACATTTAGTATCTCCCAGGGACTTTATAAATGCTGTTTAATCTTTACCATAACCATAGGAGGCAAAGATTATTATTCTTGTTTCACAGAGGGGGAAACTAAAGCATAGGGAAGGTAAACCATTCAGTCACATGTCTCATAGGTGGTAGAGTAGGGAATACAGTTAGTTCCTTTGGTTCCAGAGTTTTGTGTCCCGATCCAATCTGCGATGTTGGATGGGGCTGTGCTGGTTTTTCCTCACAATGATATTCTTTGTGCTTCACTCCTGTTACATATCAGGGCCTCAAGAAATGAATTTTGAATAATGGAAGTTCAATCATTTTTCTTAATTCTAGAGATTTTTTTCTGCTCCTGGTTGTAGAGGGAAAGTACCGGGGTCAGTGTGCAGAGACAATACCATTGGTGATTTGAATGCTGCCTTCAGGTCATCTGGCTCTTTCCCAGTGATCACAGAAGATAGTAGGAGAATAGAGCTTACAATTACACTGTGATTTCTGGATCTTTTGTTCTAACATCATGGCTTGCTTTTTTAGTGTTTATGGCTTCATCCCTGCTCTACCTTGGTGCCAGTAGAAAAGAACCCTGCAATATTTATGATGAAATCTGGCTCAAATGTCCAGAAAAGAGTGGTGTCAAGGATAGAGTCCAGTGAACATTCTCTCTCTGAGATCTAGGTAAGGGTAGACTTCCTTCTGAGTTGGTTTTAAGCCTTGGCTTCATTGACTAAGGAAGCTGATTCATAAGTAATTGTCCTATTCCATTAGATTTTCACTACCAGGGGAGGAAAACCTCAATGTTGTTTAATTTGTTAATATTCAAAGCAGAGACTAGAAAGAATGAAGCAGATAAAGGAATCTCTTTGGGAATCACACAGTATGATTTATGGTAGACTGTAGAGGAGCCTTGGTGGCATAGCGGTTATACACTGGGCTAGTAACCAAAAGGACAGTAGTTGAAAACCATCAACTGTTTCCCAGGAGAAAGACA
This sequence comes from Nesogale talazaci, assembly GCA_004026705.1. Classification (NCBI taxonomy): domain Eukaryota; kingdom Metazoa; phylum Chordata; class Mammalia; order Afrosoricida; family Tenrecidae; genus Nesogale; species Nesogale talazaci. The sequence goes on from PVJH01040807.1 coordinate 12,118, forward strand.
GGGTTTTCTTCCCATGGAAGGAGTTAAAGTTTCTGAGGTTCACAGGGACAGTTCTACTGTGTCCTATAGCATTGCCGTGAGTCATTATTGATTTGATTACAGTGAATTATTTTTAGTTAGCCGAGGTTAATAACAAGGGGTTCTAATAAGATCCCATTTTGTTCCAGACAATTACATAAACAAAAAAACATTCTGGGTGATGTTTGTAGAAAGGTTTAAGATAAAATTACTGCCTACAAGGGACTGTGATGCCAGAATGTCCCTGCTGAGTTACTCCAAGTCACTGTTCAAATGGAAGACAGGCCCCCAAAGAGATCCCAAGAGAATTATGCCTAGGTGGATCTGAAAAAGGACAAGAAAAGGTGTTCCAGAGAAGGGCAATGCAAAAGCCTAATTTTGGGCCAGCAGGAAGGGACAGACACATTGGAAGCTGTAGGAAGACCTAGGAGTACATGAGGGAGCTAAAGCAGATTGGACCACACCATGGAGGTGACGGTGGAACCTCTCCACATTCTCTCTTTTCTTGTCTTCCACAACCTGCAGTTAAACACAGCCATCCCATGAGTATGTTGAAGGTAGAGAGCGTGAGAGCCCCTGGTCAGGTGATTCCTCCTTCAAGAGACCTGTCCTGCTTTCTGAGATTCAATCCACAAATCCTTAATTCCCACCATCCTGCCGAGACTATTCTACCTATTCATCAACCAATCTACGTCTCTCTACTAAGTTAAAGTGACTAGATGTCCTGCCCAAAATAGGACAGGCCAGATTTCAATTTTCCCCATGTCCCAAGGCGTTTTGAAAAAGTCCCAATTTTTAGAAAGAATGCATAACAAGCTAGGAAACAGTAGGAGAATGGGAAGGGAATATACCCCCTCTATCCCTCCACTCCCCTCTTCCCCCGTCAATGGTGTCCCACTTTACCAATTTAAAATCTGGTTACTTTATAACTAAGGACAACATTTACTAAATGCCTACCATTTTCAGCCTTCTATTAGATATTAAGAAGTGATCTCACCCTAAATAAGACAAATAATCTTTGGATGTGCCAAGTCTACACTTATTATAAATTATCAAACTAAAACTTTTGCCAGTAGTTTCCCCAAAGTCATGCAGAGTGTGTGATCCTGAAATGAAATTCTGGAAGATTTCTGAACCTCAGTTTCCTTATTTATTCTGTGAGGAGACTATATCATAGCACAGATGAAAATTAAATCAAGGAGAATAAGTAATTCCCCAGCACAGTGCATTGCCCCCAGCTACTGTTATTTTTATCACTTTTCCCAGTGGCTGGCAAAGCTGAGACTGGAACTGCAGGCCATTCAAACTCCTTGGCCTCTGTTCCCTGTTCTTCCCTCAAGCTCACACAACTTCCTTGCACAATGATATAGCATATTTTGGTTTAGCCTCTCTCGGTATAAACACTTGAGGTCGAAGTAGACTAGAGAATGAGTGGCATTAAAGTGATGATGGAAAGAGTGATTAATAAAGTAGATGCCTAGTCCGAAGGCCGTGCCAGCCCTTCATTCCTCAGGGTTCCCTGATCCTTCTTCTTGGATCCAGCCCAATCCCAGGAAACCACCATCTACAGCTGCCTGATTTGAGCTCTGGATGGCCCAACTTCACATGACAGTGTTTTTAACATGGCATTGTGTTCCTTTAGAACAGTGGTCACAGCCAACAAGGTTTGGAGAAGGGCAGACTTAGGTTTGAGCCTCAATTTTCATATTTGTGCTCTGTCATCACCATCTTTTACTTGACATCCCCAAGTTTCAGTTCCCTCACTGTAAGATGGGAAGAATAATTTCCAGTACTAGGGTTGTTACAATATACACAAAAATAAAAAAAATTAAATAGAAGTAATAGAAAGTATTCAAAGAAAGAGCATTAAGAAAATTTCAAATATTTTGTAAGAAGGTTATTGGTGAACCTTGGATAACAGTTCACGTGCTAAATGTAACTTTTGTTAGTACTTCTACAGAAGAAGCATTTCTGCTAGTTCTCCTTTATCTGTGATACTACATTAGAGGGGTGTTTAAGAAGGCAGAGGGAAGCCTGCATTTCATTCAAACACACTTTATATGAAACCAACTGACTGTGCAACCGTGTATGTGCATCAAGGTGAACCGGAAAGCAGTGACTTCTTTCAGAAAGACTTTGGAATGAGCATATGTATTCTGCCCTAGGCTAGTTTGTGAATATTTCATTAAAAACAAAACAAACTTTCATTAGAGTGTCAGGTGATCATTGAAGAGTTATCTTCCATACTATTGTTCCTAAACAATAAGAAAAATATCCCGACCAGACCTCCCATACCCTCCTTTCCATCGATTCCTAACCACTTATTGTTCACCCAACCTGTCCATGTGTTTGTCCTCCCTTCCTTCTCCTTTCCTCTCTCGTGCCCCCAGGAATCATTTGCCCAGTCCTTTCTGTGGCGCAATGGGTCTCCAGAGGAATGTATTCCTCTGAGCATAATGTGTCGGTGTGGAGCTTGGATCAGCTCTCTTCTTCTTCCTCCCTTCTTTTCTTTGTCCCTGTGGATGTGGGATGCTTGTCCCTCCCCCACCCTGTTCTCTGCCACACCTACTACTAGAGATGGAGTCCATTTGACTCGGGTTGCGTCCGTCTCTATAGCTCTCTTTTCTTGCATCCTTTCCTGCGTCCACATTGTCTTCATGGTTGGGTGTTTTGTAGTAGGAACTGCTCACCCACTCCGGTTTCTGTGGAGACAAGACCCATACTCCCTCCCTGGGTGGATTAGTGCCCCCTTCCCTCAGTTATCCTATCACTTTTGAACTCCCTTTTTACTCTCCTCCCCCACCCCTCACCCTTCCCCCATTACTGTTACATCCAACATGAATCTTCTTGGGTTTGGTCCTCCCTCCTCCCCTTACCCTATCTCTTGGGCCAGCTAATATGGCATATAGGAGTTTTCTCTTTTATACTCACCATACTGTTTCTACTTACCTCAGGGGGCCCATGCCGTACTTTTCCTTTTGTGATTGACTGACTTCGCTTAGCACAATTTCCTCCAGTTCTTCCCATGCAGAGATGTGTTTCACAATGTCAGTGAAGGTGGACCATGATGGTGGGACAGGAGGGAGATGGAAGGAAATAGAGGAAAGAGCTAGAAGACAAAGGGCACTTACAGAGGTCTAAATATAGGTATGTCCGTACATAGATACAACTATCTATTATAAGTTGGGAATAAAATTAAGAACATATCTATAGGCCAAATATTAGAGAAGCAGGTGGACCTTGGGCCCTCACCCTGGTGCTCCCTCAATGCAAGAATGCTTTTGTTCTATGAATCTGGCATTCCTCGAGGCTCAATGGCCCAACATGATCACTGAAGTAAAATGGGT
>PVJH01040808.1:0-15431 GCA_004026705.1 Nesogale talazaci
ATTTTTTTTTTTAGGCATCACTGCCCTCTGGTGGTGGGAGTAGGAGGCCCAGCTTTTGCTCCTGGGAACTAGAATTGAACCTCCATCCCAGTGGCCACAGTCCTGCGCACAACCATTACGCCACCGGGGCTCAGCCGAATACAGTTTTTATAAACACTCATACATAGGTTTTTATGTAAACTTAAGTATCATTTGTGTGGGATAACTGCCCACTGTGAGGGTTTCTGAGTTGTATTCTAGTTACATAGTTAGTTACTGGTTTACCAGAGTTGTACCCAGTGGATGTATAGGTGGCTGAGTTTACTCACTTCCTCACTAGCATTTGGCGTCACTTTATTTTGGCTGTGGTGGCAGACATGTAGTGATCCTACCTTGTGGTTTTGCTTCTACACATGGAGCTTCGTGAGTTGGAATCGACTCAGTGGAAGCGAACAAGGGCTGATGGTGTGTGGCATCTTTCCATGTATCGATTTGCCATCCTGTGGAGCCCCCTGGGCTGCTAACCACAAAGGCAGCCATTCCAAACGACCGGTCACTCCACAGTAGAGTTCACAGTCTTGGAAAGCCGCAGGGCCAGTTGTCCTGTGTACTGTAAGGTCACTGGGAGTCGGAATCAGTTCCATGGCAGTGAGTTTGGTGTTGTTTTGTTTTGTTTGGGGGGGGGGGGGGGCAGCCATCACTGCCCTCAGTTGGTGTTGGTTTTTATCAGTCAGTTCATGCTGTGAAGTGCTTGGCAGCAAACCGAGGCCTGTGATACAAACCCGCAGCTCGGTGGGAGACGAGCTTGGCAGTGTGCTCCCTCAAAGACCGCAGCGGGAGGAAACCCCTTTGGGCAGTTTGGCAGGGCTGCTCCGAGTTGGAATGCGCCTCGGTTGCCCACAGCCACTAAACTTCTTCATGTCCTGTGCCCGTTTCCTCAGTTGATTGTTTATTTTTACTGTGGTGTGAGAGTTTTTAATATCTCTTGGTCAAATAGGTGATTGCCATATATTTGTCTGTATCCTCCGTTTTCATCTTTTTTTTCTTTGTTTTTTTGTTTTCATTCTTATTAGGGTCTTTGATGGAGCAAAAGTTTTAAATTTTAATTTAATCTCATCAGTTCTTTTTTGGGATCATTAATTTGATGACAAGTCTAAGCACTCTTTGCCTTGCCCTAGAATCAAAATCCTTTTCATCCCAGTGGGCCGCAGTCCCTGCACACAACCACTACACCACCGGGTCTCAGCCCCTGTCAATTCTTTTATCAAATTAACTTTTCCTGTGTGATAATTTTCACTGCTGAAGTCTATTTCCTCTATTAATATAGTGACTTGGACTTGTTCTTTTTCCTACATGTGCATGTCTTTTTCCCTTCGTTTTTGTTTTAGTGTGTCAATATTGGTATAGGACTTGGTGCCTCGAGGGTTGTGCCAAGAGGTTACCTGTTTGCACCCATCAGGTGTTTCCAAGGGAAAGTTAAGGCTCTATGCCCGTAGAGTTAGCCTTGGGAATCTTCCAGTAGGGTCTCTATAGGTTACAATTGACCCAATGGCGAGGTAAGGCAAGATACGTTAGTATATTTAAAACAAGTTTTACATACTGCATATGCTTTGGTCCTATTCGTAGTCTTTTAATTGGCTTAATTGGCTTATTGTAGTCTTTTAATATGGATACCATTTGCATGTAATGTAATTATTGATCTATTAAGGAGTTAAACCTTTGGGGATTGTTGTTTTCTTTTTCTTGCCTTCCTGTGGGTTCCTTGAAAGTGTTTTAGAATTTCATTTCTATTTCTCCATACTAATTTGGAGTTTATCTTGTTAGATGTCATTTCTAGTGGTTCTCTTAAGTATTACTTGATATACATATACTTATATTCTCACTTAACATGATGGGAACCTTATTTCGTTTTACCTCCCGAACACTTCCAATCTAGTTGTCTTAACTTTTTCTTCTATATACATTTAGACCTTAATACAATTTTATAATTTTTTTGCTTTAAAAATGTTTATAATTTTTTGCTTTTATTTTATTTTTGTTTTTTGGGCATCACTGCCCCTGGTGGTCGTGGGAGCTACCCAGCGCCGCTCCTGAGAGCCGCCGCTGGATTTGAACTGCCAAGCCTAGGGCTTACGCCACCGGGGCTCAGCCCAATTTTTTTTGCTTTTAACTACAAATATTGTTTTAAAATTAGTCAGTTGTTTTTGAGAATACACCCAAACACCTGAGTCAGATTTCCACATGTATCACGGCATTGCCTGTTTTCATTGCATTTGTTTCTGTTTAGAAATTTTTTGTAACCCTTCCTTTAGACTAGGTCTGCTGGTGACGGATTCTCTTGGTTTTTCTTCTGTTAAAATGTCTTGAATTATCCTTTTTTTCTGAAATGATATTCTGTGAAACTCTGGGGGAACCAGTTTACCACTGGAAAAATCTTCTGCCAATTCCTCCTGACCGCCATTGTTTTAAATGAGAAATCTGTTATCCTAATCGTTTTTCCTTAAGATGAGATGCTTTTCTCTTTTCAAGATATTTTCTTTGCCTTTATTTCTGGGTGTTTTTGACACATCTCAAGCGTTGTCTGCTGTTATTTCCTCAGCCTAACTCTCTTCCCTCTCCTTTTCAGACGCCAATGTCAAGATTTGCATCCTTTGTTGCAGGCCAGATATGCTGTTGTTTTCTTTCTCTGTTAATTCACATTGGATAATTCTCTTTCTAGTTGCCTGCTTCATTCTCTTGTCACCTCCATTCTCTTGCTGAGTCTATCCATTGAATTGATTCCAGGTCTATTTTTGTTTTTAGATTGTCGTTTAGTCCCCTTCATTTATCTCAAATGTGTTTAAGTTTGCTCACTGAAGCAGTTTTTATGATGGCGGTTTTAAAATCTTTGCCATCTCAGTATTGATTGCCTGTTTTCATTGCATTTGAGAACTTCTTAGTGCTTGGTATGATGAGTGATTTTCTTCAGTTACATTCTATGTATTGTTATGATACTCCAGATCTTATTTAAACCACTTTTAGTTCAAGTCTCCTAACACCACTCCAGCCCAGGAACAGGGATTGTTGTCTCATTATTTCCAGGTAGAAATGAAAGTCTTCACCTCACCAATACTGCAGGTAGGGCAACAGTTCTCAGACTTTGGGGAGTCTAACGCTTTCACAGGGGCCAACCGATTCATAACAAGCAAAATTGCAGTTATGAGATAACTAAGCTCCTTGTTTCCATTGGGTCATCATAGGAATCCACCTTCCTCACTAGACCTCCAGTGGAAACACCCGCTCCCCCCTGGTCTGAGAGAGAGGCGCATTCTTGCTCCATGTATGGCCCCCACTCACACTGTGGAGTACAGGGTTGTCTGGCCACATTACTGCTGGGCAGTTGGACAAGTCCTGACTCGACTCTGGAATGAGTCTAGTCTTACCTTCAGTTTCAGTGACATTGAGGGAGGATTTTTTATTACCACTCAGGAGAGGTGCTAGACCAGATCTTCTCGTGGCCCCAATCTGTGAGAAAGAAGTAAACCACCTCAGTAAAGCTTGCTAGGCTCCACACACTGCTTTTGCTGATGTCGGGGTGGGAGGAACCAAACGGTGTAAATTTAGTCTGTGGTGTACACCTGGAATGGAGGCTGTTGTCAGAAAGCTTGCCATCTGCTGCTCCATCCCTATCTTGGTCCACTGGCTAGAGAAGGGCGGAGGTGGGGGTGGGGCTAGTGTGTGTGTTTGCGGGAGAGCACATGTGTTCTTGTAGAGCAGTGGTTCTTGGCATGTGAGCCGCCTAAGATCATCGGAAAACACCTATCTCTGATGCTCTTAGGAACTGAGACACCTCCTGTCTGTCTGTCTTCAGGCAGGTCCACACCCATGCAGACATGTCCACATACAAGTTCCCTATGTGAAGACTGTTAACCATGCTACACCATGCTTCAAGACAAAATTTCTCATTCATTTGTCATTAGAAATAAGTATTTCCCGGGCTGAACCCCGGTGGCGTAGTGGTTGTGCGCGGGACTGCAGCCCACTGGGATGGAGGTTCGATTCCAGCTCCACGGAGCAAAGGCTGGGCCTCCTACTCCCACCACCTGAGGGCAGTGATGCCCCCCCCAAAAAAAGAAATAAGTATTTCACAATATATAATTACATATTATTTTGTGATTAATCACTGTGCTTTAAGTATGTTCCATTTGTAACGATGAAAATACATCCTGCATATCCAATATTTACAGTATAATTCATAACAATAGCAAAATGACAGTGATGAAGTATCACCAAAAATAGTTTTATGGTTGGGGGGGTCATCACAACAATAAGGAATTGTGTGGGGCTGAGCCCCGGTGGCGTAGTGGTTGTGCGCGGGACTGCGGCCCACTGGGACGGAGGTTCAATTCCAGCAGTGGGCTGGGCCTCCTACTCCCACCGCCGGAGAGCAGTGATGCCCCCCAAAACAAAAACACAATAAGGAATTGTGTGAAAGGTAGCAGTGAGAACCACTGCTTTAGGGGCAGTGTGGGGGGCTTGTTTTGCATGTGCTCAAAGAAATGGAAGATTCTGTACATATAGCCTAAAATAAGACTAAAGGAATTTTGCTACAATATCTGAGACTAGATTGCAAATTGGTGCTTCAGATGAAGAAAGTGATTTTTCTAGGGTGTCAGGAGTTCTCAAGAAATTACAGAAGAAAAAAAGTGGAAAACGTGAAAGGAAGATTAGAAAGAATGTAAGATGGCTGTGTGTGAGCTAATCAAAATGAAAAGGTTGAAGGGGAATAAAAGGTTGATGGGTCTTTTTCTGTTTTTCCTCCATTATGGTATGTATGGTCTTTGCCTTGAGCTTGAATTTCTAGTTAGTTTCAACTCCTACAGGCTTGGTGCTTTCCCGAGTCATTTAAGATAATAAACAGTGAGCTACATTTTATATATGAGACTGCTCAGCCAGGGTAAATAAATCATGTTAAACATTCTTAGATCTGAATCAGCTGAGCCAGGGCCCTACAATGAGGGTGTGTGAAAAACCCAGTAATTCAGAAAGGTTTTTTTACTTTTGTGTTGTCCCCTTTGAACTGTACAATGTACAACTGTACTTTTAGGAAGGCAGTTCAAACCCACCAACTGCTCCTTGGGAAAAAGACAATGAGGCTGTCAGTACCCATAAAGATAAATATTCTCAGAAACCCTATGTACAGTGCTATGCATCCGGACTTAATGATAGTGGCTTTGGATTTTTGTTTGGTTTAAATTTGCATGAAAAATAGGATCATCTAAAACGTACAGGTTAAAATTACATTCGCAAATGAGGGGGGTAGTTAATTCATGTTTTTATAGGAAAGCACCAGGGATATCTCGACCTTGCTTGGTTCTTTAGTCCCTTAAGCAGCGCAGTGTCAGCTGTCTTAAAATGGAAGGTTTTGACAAATAGGACTAAAACAATACTTTAGGTCCACCATCGCATTAAGAAATCCTGGGGGCTGAGCCCCAGGGGTGTAAGTGGTTGAGTGCAGGTGCGGCCAGCGGGGTTGGCGGTTCAAATCCAGTGGCAGTTCTCAGGAGCAGTGCTGGGTAGCTCCTACGACCATCAGAGGGCAGTGATGCCCCAAAAAACAAACGAATGAAAAAACAGAAGTCCTGATGGCAAAGTTGGTTAAGTGCTGGACCCCGCTAACCACCAGGGCAGCAATTCAAAACCACCAGCTGCTCACAAGAGAATGACAAGGCTTTCTACTCTGTAAAGGGTTTCAACTGTCTAGGAAGCCCGCAGAGACAGTTGTACCTATTCTCATCAGGGTGCTGTAAGTTGGAATCTATTATTCTTTAGAATGAATTTATCAAGTCACCTCCTAACCCCAAATCTGTCAGGGAAGAACTGCATCACAGGGTTCTCCTTGACTGCTAGGGCATTAGAGGTCACCAGGCCTTTCTTCAAAGCATCTCTGTGTGGACTCAGCTCTCTTTCAGTTTGCTGAGCACATCAACAGTTTACATGTCGCTAATGACTCCTCTGAGAAGTAGGCATATAATTACATACACAGTGATGGATTTGTAAAATGTCAATAAGAACTTCAGGTAAACTTGCTTCAATTATCGTTTCATAAATTATTCTTGTTTTGATGACCTAAATCTTCAGTCTAAAAATAGAGTGACAATTTTTTTTAATTTAAATAATTTTATTGGGGGCTTTTACAGCTATTATAACATTCAATTCATCATCCAATTTTTTTTTTCAATCAGGTGACTCCAACATACCAAAAGAATATGGCTGCACAAATACCAGAATCTGATCAGATAAAACAGGTAAGGTACTATAATGAAAGAAAAGAGATTTTGCTAAAAATTGAAAGGCACTCCTGATGCAGCATGTCAGTGAGTGAGGTCACAAAACAAGCATTTCATTTTGAGAAGGGGTAAATGTTATGAAACATGTATATTTTTTATTTGATAACCAAAGAAAACCTTACTATTCAACTAAAAACTATACTCATTTAAATTAGTAAAAGAATCTTTGATTTAAAATATTACAGAATATTTTATCTAAATATAATAACATCCATAATTAAGTTTCAAAACATACTTGTTTAAAAAAAACAAAACTGGTGAAGCAGGAGGAAAATAAAAGGAAAGAACGAGGAGGCAAGCAACATTTACAAGTGTGTGTGTGTATACATATATACATAGAAGAGGGAAATAGAAGTATGTTCTCATGTGTATTTAAGAATTAAGGTACCAAAAAAAAAAAAAGATCATAAAGGGCTGAGCCCTGGTGGCGTAGTGGTTGTGCGCGGGACTGCAGCCCACTGGGTTGGAGGTTCAAATCCAGCAGCAAGGCTGGGCCTCCTACTCCCACCACGAGGGCATTGATGCCCCAAAAACCGAAAGAAAAAAAGAAAGAATTAAGGTAGCAAATGGACATTGAGCCTCCACTCAAGTGCTCCCTCAATGCAAGAACACTTTGTTCTAACAATCTGGCCTACTGTGATACTCACCTTCCAACATGATCCATAATCGCGGAAGACAGGTTGGGTACATAAGCAAATGTGAAGAAAGCTGATGGGGGTCTTTAGCATCTGGGGTCTTAAATGCTTGAAAATAAACACAGTCTAGCTGAGAAGCGACAAAGCCCACATGGAAGAAGCGAAGCATACCAGTCTTTGTGATCATGCAGTGTCGATGGGATTATGTACCAGGCATCTAAGACCCAGAACAAAATCATTACCCAAGGTGAATGGGGTGGACAGAAGGGGCATGGAGTGGAAACCAAATGTCCATTTGTAGAAAATTGAGGGGGGGGGGGCTCACAGGAAGGAAATGAGCCAGTCAGGGTGCAGTGTAGCACCAATGAAACACACAACTCCTCTAGTTCTTTGGTGCTTCCTTCCCACCACTGTCATGACCTCAATTCTACCTTACAAATTGGATTAGACCAATTTGAATATGCACACTGCCACAGTGTGCTCAGAACCAGGGGGAATCCAGGATAGATAAACCATGAAAGGGCCAACAATGAATAGAGAGACCAGGTTGATGAGAGGAGGGTGAGGGAAAAAGAGGGACTTGATCACAAGGATGAACCTATAACCCCTTCTCAGGAACGGTAATCAGAAAAGTGGGTGAGGGATGATAGAGGAAGATGTAAGATATGAAAATAATAAGCTATAACTTATCAAGGGTTGGTGAGGAGTGGAAGGGTGAAGAAATGGGGAGGTGATATCAGGCTCAAATGGGAAGAGAATGCTTTGAAAATGATGATGGTATCATGTGCAAATGTGCTTGACACACTGGATGAATATATGGATTGTGATAAATTTGGGGGGGGGCATCATTGGCTCTGGGGGTGGGAGTAGGAGGCCCAGCCTTGCTGCTGGATTTGAACCTCCAACTCAGTGGCCACAGTCCCGCACACAACCACTACACCAGCGGGGCCCAGCCCACAATAAAAGGGTTTAATTCAGAAAATTTTTTAAAAAATATAATTTATCAAGGGGTCATGAAGTTGGGAAGGTTGAGGAGGGTGGGGGAGAAAGAAAAGCTGATACCAAGGGTTCAAGTAGAAAGAAAATGTTTTAAAATGGATGATTGCACCATATGTACAAATGTGCTTAATGCAATTGATGTACAAATTGTTTTAAGAGCTGAAAACAAAATTTTAAAAAACGGGGGAACCAATTATAATAATCTACCTATAACCTCCTCCCTGGGTGACGGACAACAGAAAACATGGTGAAGGGAAACATTGGACAGTGTAAGGTGTAACAAAATAATATAATTTATCAATTATCAAGGGTACATGAGGGGGAAAGTGAGGAGCTGATGCAAAGGGCTCAAGGAGAAAGCAGATATTTTGAGAGTGATGAGGGTAACAAGTGTGTAATTGTGCTTGACATACAATAGATGGATGTATGGGTTGTGATAAGAGTTGTACAAGCTCCCAATAAAATGATTTTTTTTTAAAAACCACTTGGTGATGGGATAATTTGGGCAAACATAGCAAAAATGATTGTACAACTTGAAGAATACAGCCAAGTTCACTAAGACGTTTAAGTAGAAGTTGTTGAATTGCTGTGTTATGCACTCTATATTTTGACCACAATTTAAAAAAAATTTTAATCATTAAAGAACATTTTGTTTTGTTTGTAGTTTAAGGAATTTCTTGGAACCTACAATAAACTTACAGAAACCTGCTTTTTGGATTGTGTTAAAGACTTCACAACAAGAGACGTAAAACCTGAAGAGGTATGAAAAATGTTGCCTACAAAACTTCTCGACAGCTCTGGTAAATCATGTACATAAGGATTCCCCTAGGCATTTAGCTGGTTCCCAGTTACAGGAAATTTGGAATATCTATTATGTTTCCTTTGCTCAAAAGAACTGATGCTGCCTGGGACCCAGATTTTTTATGCATTGGTTCACGATGACAGTAAAATGTCTGTCTAGTACATACTTACTAAATAACGGATGAAGTTTAGGAGAAATGATGAGTACAATACTTTTGGTTAAAAAAAAGAAAAAAAGACTGAGAATTTGGGTAGGAATGGATTTTCTCTTCCACTTGGTTGGTGGTACTGGCCTGTATTTTAACCATTGAAAAGGAGGGTGGAAGTGTGGGCTTTCAGTGAACATTGAAACATACCTGCAGGAAAAACAGCTTCATGAAGTTCGGAGCTTACTTACCATTGTTCTTAGTGCCTTGCAAAACTGGTAAGCACTCAGTGTATATTCATACTTGTCAACAAAAGGAAGTATTGATTAAAAGTTACACATTGCCAAACCCATGGTCAACTTTACAGTAATCATATGTGGGTTATGTAGTCTGCAAATGTGTAAAGACAACCTTGTCTTTCACTTACAGAGGATATAGGAGATTAGAACTACTGACCTTGTCTGGTAATTAGCAGCCTAATCAATGCCTGTCCCAGAGCACCAGGACTCCTTTGCTACACATCAATACTATTTTAACATCTGACAGGGTCTAGAAAAGGCAAAATACTGTTTTTTATGTAAAAAAAATAAAAATAATAACAATAAAAACTTGTAAATAGTTCAAGGTCTGTTCGTTGACCTCCAGTAGTGTCCCCAATAATAGGTTTTTTTGTAATACTTTTTATGTGTGTTTGTTTACGCCTCTTTGAATCTTCTGTTTTTATTCCCCAGACTATGTGTTCAGAGCACTGCTTACAGAAATATTTAAAAATGACACAAAGAATATCCATGAGATTTCAGGAATATCATATTCAGCAGAATGAAGCTCTAGCAGCCAAAGCAGGACTCCTTGGCCAACCACGATAGAGATGGACGGGCCTGGGATGTGAGGTTGCACTGGGAGGAGGACTCATTCCATAGAATGCCTCGAGAGCAAAGGTCACTGTGCCAAACTGTCTGGCAAATGGGAACCACTGGAACCAACTTTATCTACCAGGAATAATCAAATAGAAGGTCTTGTGCAATGGAAATAATAAGATGCAACAATTGTGGAGGCCTTAAAATTCGCAGCTTGGTCAATTGATTAGAAAAATAAACTTTGGTTTCTTCAGTTGTGACTGTTAATTTAAATCAGAATGTTTCCAATCATGTAACAGACAAAAAAGTTTTATTACTAAAAATAAATGGAAGCAACACTGCATAGTTGATTATGCTACATGGTCCCATAGCGTTCTGACTGGACTGGGGATACGTTGAAATGTTTTTCAATTGGGATCATCCTCCTGTTCATTTGCGTCTGCCTCAAATTGCTGGTAAATACATAAAACAGTTATTTTGCTATTCATTTCAATACACAACCCTCCTCTTGCCTTCATGTGTAAGAGTGGACACATTTTCACATAACTCCAGGGAGAAGCCCATCTAACGCTTGTTCTCAGATTATTTTGTTTTTGTTTACATTGTGTTCAAAAGCTGAGTTAAACATGAGTGGTTCTAAGACGAGCAATATGATGTGTGCTCACTATAAAAAGAACCCAAGGAAAAGTAGTGTCTTAGAGACACATGAATTCTGAATCCAGTTTAGTCATTTGAGGAAATTATAGGTGATGCTTAGGTCAATTTAACTGGACCAACAGCCAAATGGATTCCATTTAATACCATTCTAAACTTAGTCATTAATAGAACAGTCATGAACCCATGTTTACATTTATCAAAGTAATTTGGTTTTTCATGTTAACTGAAAGTATGAGTGTTGTGCTTTGATAATTTACTAGGAGGGGGGGCTTCCAAAAGTTCATAGAACAATTCTATTAGCTTTCCATGAGTTTTCTGAATTCCCCTAAATAGCGATTAATCACGTGACACCACTCACACGCTACTAGCCACATCATGGTTAGTAATTATATCTTTGGAAAGATAAATATCAACAATGTGACCTTTGATGTTGAAATGTTAAGGACAAGTAACACCCACAAAGTAGACCATTTAGTATTATTCCAAACTATATGGAAAAGTAGACTTACCAGAGCAAAAAGGGCAACCAAGAGACAGTTCTAACGCTGGGCTATTCACAGATACACAACTATTTCTTTGTAATCAAGCTCAACATAGTTACCTACTGTATTCGTAGCATAAAGGTACCTAAGCATGTGCTCACCTGGCAGATAAGGGGAATTTGGTGCAACAGCATCTCAAATACCTTGGGAGGGAGTGTTCGCTTGAAAACCTGGAGAAGTTCATGTGGTTGCCCACACACTGAAAGGGCATGACTGAGATGATCAACCCCCATTCTCTGCTCCCCTGAAACAGACAGGCGCGTTTCAAGCATATTTGAAACTTCGTCAAAATAAAACATTATATAACAGGGATTTATGCATTTGCCCAACAAGAATGGTAAGTCATAAATGAGCACTGCTAATTCCCCAAAAAGGCAGGTTTCTAGATTATATAATCTGGAAGGTTTATGCATTGCCTTTCACCTGACAATAAAGGAAGTGTTCCTTTATTCGGCTGTGCTCCAAATGTTGCAATATAAACAATACAGTAAGCCTGGAGAATGTGATCACACTTAACATGCTTATTAACTAAAGCAAGTGGGTTTTAATACATTTAGCTAGTTGACATGCAGATATTAATCAAGTATTTCTTAAGTGACTACAGACAAAAAGATATTTACATTCTTACCTCTAGATAACCAAAGTTTTCCCATCTGTACCTCTTGCAGGAAAAGTTCTTGTAATCTTTCATTTGCTGAATTCCATAACTAAAAGATTCACAAAACATTTGACAGTGGGTTATGACCATGTGCGGGTTACTAATCAAGTTAATTAAAAACATCTTGAGCAGAATCCAAATTACAGTATTCTAGTTTGCCCAACTTTCTAAAATACAGGAAACACTAATATGATTTTCACAGGTAACAGATTTACAGAGTTGTCATCTAGGGAAGGGTGGCAAACAGACAATCATGTCCTTCAATTTAAAAATTACTTGAGAGCCATAAGTATATCTTTACAAACAAGTCCCCATTTTCTGAATGATAGTTTTATTTTCAGTTTTACTTCAGAGCCGCAAATGTGTACCAAAGGAGTTGCTTGTGACAAGAGCTGCCGTTCCCAACCCCCAGTCGGTACCTCCAGGAGCTCTAATCGCAGAGTGATTATGTATTGGGCTGCTAATTGCTAGGTCAGAGGTTCAAAACTACCAGTTGCTCTGCGGGAGGAAGTTGGGGGTTTTAGCTTTTCTGTGAAGGGTTACAGCCTTGGAAATTCGCAGGGACAGTTCCACCCACCCTAGGTCCTGCAGAGTCATCGTACATTTGCATCAGCTCGATGGCAGTGAGTTCAGTTTGGCTACAAGGATGTCTCCGCCCTTGGGATCTCTGTTCCTGCAGTATCACGCTACGACCACGCTACACCATTGAGGTACTTTCCATTGAACAACCCGGAGGACAGAGTTGACTCGTCCCCAGAGGGTTTTCAAGGCTGAAAACCTTTTGCTGCAAACTACCGTGTCTTTCTCTCCAGGAAGAACTGGTGAGTTTGAAAGGCTAGCCTGGTAGGGAGCAGCCAGGTACTTAGCCACGCCATCTGGCTATCACACACCCAAAAAGGGGATCCATTGACTCAGCCACCCTACTCTGGTGGGGTAGGCAAGAGACCAGCTGAAGATTGTATGGGAGCCTCACATGGCACAGTAGGGGGTTGGCACGTAGTGATCGGCTGGGGCATTGGTTTCCTGCAGTCTAACTCGGGAAGGCAGCCACGACCGTGAGGTGGCATTGGCCTTCACTGCTGGTAATGTCAAGCCGTTTAAAAGTCACTGGTCGTTCATGGACGAGTAGGCAGGCCCTAGCTCCAAATATCAAGTCCATTGTCAGTCACCTCCTGAGGGATTTTTTTTGGACGGGGACGAGGGGTATTTTCTCCAAGAACATTCTGGAGAATGAAGTGAGTCTAAGTGAGTAGTGCATTTTAAGCTTTTACCCATATACCAGTGATGAACAACCACAGGTTTCAATCAAATGTCTAGTGAGAACATGTTTTAGACGAGGAAGAGCTGGGTGGGACTGGAAACCAGGTCCTCGTGCCATCCACAGAGAGCACAGTTTGACCTGTGAAAACGTCCTTAGGGACAACTTCCAGTGTCCTCTAGGGTTCAAAGTACAGAGACAGTGCATCTGATTGGTCAGAGAAGAAAAGGTTTCTCAAAAAGGGTAGCATTTGCGGTGTGAAGGCAGTGAAAGTTTTTATGAAAAAAGTACAAGTGATGGAAAATTACCAGGAAAATCCAAGTGATCTTATTTACCCGGTGTCAAAGGAAACCAGACTCCCGACAACCGAAAGGCCAGAAGGCACAATGTACAGCAATGAAATCTAAAGACATAGTAAAGCCATGGAGGGTGAGAAAGACAGATGAGAATGCAATAAAGGAGTCACACACATGTTACGGTAACGCTCAATCTCAGCTTCTCTTGTACCATGCCAAGAGAGTGAGCTCAAGCCTTTACTAGCTTGGGAACTTTACAAGGACGCTTACGACATGCATATTCAGTAGTCACAACTGTCACAAGGCGGGTGGTATCTACATTAGGGTCCCTTCAGAAACCTAATACTGGCATTAGAGGAAGGAAATGGAGGTTGGGCGTCATGGAGGGATGAGAGAAACAGATGATGTCTACTTCTGTAGGGAGATATAGCCAACCATGTGCTCACTTTAAGGCAGCATGGCTCTTAAGGGGAGAATTAGTGGGAATAATTTTTAAAGCAGGATGTGGATTTTACCTCTCTAACTTATGAAAGTGGAGGCTTTCCTACCATTGGAATATCAACTTTCCAGATTCCTTCTGTATTAAGTTAAAGGAATATATTTACCTCAGTGTTAGTGTCCCACAAGCTGGATTTTGATGGGAAGAGGGAGGAAGCAAAGGAGACATGTAACACTATTACACCCTGTCCTCAGGGCATTATGTGAAAATCAGCATTATACAAAAACGGAAAGTAATCACATCGGATCACAAAATGGAGATGACATCATCACATAACTGCCAACCGACTGAACATGGCCCAGTCGAACTGGCACAAAACCACCACAGCAGGCCCTCGGGCTTCACACCTCATGTTCTCCATAGATATAGATATGTCAATAATGCACAGAAGAGATCTTTTACCAGTCAGAAAGGCGAAATGTCAGACAATGGGACGTGTGAAGTAGGTGTTAATTGCCAACTATTAAAAGTCAGCTGTGGTCTAAGAACCTTAAATATATTATATTCAATTCTTAGGGAAATAATAGAAGAGGCACTCATGAGAGGTCACGATGTCAGGCTAATGAGCAGTAAAGAGCACTGCTGCAAGTGGCTGGCTACAGATTTAGGGCTCCAACATAGAAAGCATTGACTCCACCTGAGAACCAGAAACCTGGGTAGATAGCAATCAACGCCTGAAGGAGTGTGGAAGCAGTAAATATGTGAGAAGTCGCAGGAAAACGGCATTAGCCACTGGGTGTGGACAATGAGGCTGATAATGAATCAAAACCAGGTGAGGCCAGAGTAAGATATATGTATATATGTGAGCGAGAGCTCACGCACACCCTGGTTTGTCCCATGGGATCCAATCACCTCGCAATGAGGAGGTCCAGCCCACACGGAGTCCCCTTAGCCTCAGCTAAGTGGACAGCCAGCATCAGCCACCACCTAGGTGAGCCTTCAAATGACCGGCCCCTCGACCTGGTGCCACAGTGGCTGACACTGAGTGACACCGTAGCAGAGCCGCGCCATCTGCACCAAGCTCGGTGCACATTGCAGATGGCGGCATGAAACATGCTCTTTTCAAGCCCCAAGTTCAAAAACAGCGGAGGTCATTGGAACCCCTTCCCTTCCAGGATCATCCGGCTCCACCTCAGAATCATTCCGGCCTCCTCTGACCTCCCGGCACATTGTGGGCCTCGTGCAGGGCTGCTGCTCCTCGGTTGCTGACATGCGTTCACCTCCGCCAGTGCCTCACCCGCAGGCCGCTTTCCGATTGGTACTGACCGCGCCTCGGAGTGAAGGACGGTTCCCCCACGGCCCTGGAGTCGATTCGGACTCCTGGCGTCTCTACAGGGCAGGGGAGAACAGCCGCTGTGCCTTTCCGAGGCCAGCACTTCACAGGGCGTGAAAGCAACCCCGCCCCGTCTCGCTGCCCACACGTACCCTCTGCCACCAGAGCTCCTTCGTTCATCGTGAAAATGCCTACAGGAAGCAAGCCCTTCACAACGACCGTGAGTAAAAACGGCCAACGGCCAAGATGATGGTCTGTAAGGGTTACTGAGGAAATGAATGCCCTTTTAAAGAAAAACGATGCGTTCTGCCTCTCAGTGAGAAGAAAGGCCCCACGGTACAGAAATCGGCCGGGCTGGAGTCGCTGCCATGGTTTCCAGGGGTCCTCTGTGCTTCTGGGGGGGCCAGGGCTGCTCCTGACTGCCTGGTTTCAAGAGAGGGACTCACTCGTGCATGTTTTCTTGATAGCTGCCTTTGGGGGCCGGTGGGGGCGGGGGGGGGGG
>PVJH01040809.1:0-15425 GCA_004026705.1 Nesogale talazaci
CCCTCCTCCCCCCAGTGAATGCTATGGCACTAGCTGCATAATAATAACCTCTTGTATAATACTCTATTGTAGACACAGACACCCCGCTGTCAATTCTCCCAGAGCTTTCTCCGGAGGGCTTTGGATGGGGAGTCTTTCATGATGGGGAGGATGGTGCCCTCCAGGTCATTTTACAGCAAATTCAATAACAGATTCCATCCAGTTGCTTTTGACCTTTAATAAAAGCTAGGGACTCGGGATGAACATGCCGCTCTAAAGGCAATTCCTGCAGGTCACTGCCGTCCAGTTATGAGGGCTTCGGCTAGCTGGCTCCATCCCAGGATAGAATGGAAAATGCCAAACAGGGCAGGCACACGGAGTGTCCTTCAACCACCCCCGTCCGCAGGCGTGCAAGGGCAGGGAGAGCTGGCCCAGGATGGGCACCCAGAAGCTCCAGGCACCCACTGCATGCCACTCACCTTGCACTTGGGACAAGACCCCTGTCTGCCAGCCATCCTCAAGTCCGGGGACTGAACCAGCCTGAAGAACAGGAGCGGCGTCAGGGGGTCTGCAGTAGGCTGTGTGCATGCACATGAGATTCCCTCCAGGGAAGAGGCCCCAAGGCCTGTTCCAGTTCCCTAAGACTCTGGCTTGGTCTCTGCTTCTTCTTTGGGGAATCCGAAGATGCTTAGGTGCTCTCTGAAGTCTGCAGGAGGAGGCCTGGCGGGGTAGAGGCTACACATTGGGCTTTGATCCACCAGAGCCGCAGCTCAAACACAGCACCTGCTCCAAGAAAGAAAGATGGGGCTTTCTACTCCTGTAAAATTTACCGTATACTCTCGAGTATACACCAACCCGAATATCAGTGGAAGCACCTAATTTTACCACAAAAACTGCATGTAAAGTGTGCTGGAAAGCTCCGCTTACACAGGAGTACGTCTTGGAAACGCACAGAGGCCGTTCTCCTCTGTCCTGTGGGTTCACCGAGAGCATCAAGTCTGTGGCCATGAGCTTCAGGGGAGGAATTCTTGTCCTCCCTGCAGGAGACCCGGGTTCAAATCCTGGCCAGTGTTTTTCAGGGTAGCCTCTCCTCTGCTGCCCACGGGGACTTGTGGGGGGCTATGATGCCGCGAGCAGAGTCAGACGGAGACCTGCTGCCTGCACCCCGAAGGAGCCCTAGTGGTTAGTCATTGGGCTGCCATCCTCAAGGTCACCAGTTGACCTTTGGGAGGAAGCCGGGGTTTTATAGTCCCACGAAGAGAGAGCGCTTCAGAAACTCTCGGGGGGCGCAGTTTTACCCTTCTCTCTCTGGTTGCTTTCAGTCTCACTGACTTGATGACAGTGAGGTTGGAGGGTTCGCTACTTCCCTGTGGCTATAATGGGTGGACCGGGCTGGGTGACATTTTGCTCCATTTTACATGAGAACAAGTGGATAGCAAGGAGTAACAAGGCCCTAAGGGTGACCAGTTGCACGGGACCTCCGCGTCGGACTGACTTTGTAAATGGTGCTGCTGGTCATGCCCCAACGCCCCGCTGGTAATGCCCCAACGCCCCGCCAAGCCCTGGCTCCCCAATGCATTTCCAGAGCTCTACATCCTTCTGCAGGAGCAGGCTGCAATGAGCGGCACCGACCACTAGGGGGAGCGGGCAGGGGCAACGCTTCTGCAGGACCAGGCTTGGGGGACGCTGCCCGAGCCTGTGCAGCTGGAGACAGGGGCTTCTGTCCACGCCCCGCAGGTACTACGTGGGAGGCACCACGGACGTCCTGTTTGAGAAGTGGTTCTACTGTGAGGACCTCGGCACACAGTTGGCGCCCATCATCCAGGAGTGAGCCCGGGGCCCTACGCTCTGGACAGGAGAGCTGCCTTCTCTGAGCAGCGTCCCTTGGGAATTAGGGAGAACATGTCCCCAGAGCGTCCCGGGCTGGGAACCCCGGAGCAGGGTGGAGGGGGGCTATCCCATGGGACTGGGAGGTAAACTGGGGGAGCACCAGAAGTTGCTGTGAGGGTCGTGTGTGTGTGTGTGTGTGTGTGTGTGTGGTCACTCGTGCCCCTCCCATCTGCCCCTGCAGGTTCTTCAGCTCTGAGCAGTACAGAACCGGAAAGCCCATCCCTGGTGAGGCCACTGGAAGTCCCCTGCCTCCTCCCTCTGCCCCAGCATGAGCGTGAGGGGTTTCTTGGTCCAGGGTCTCGGTCTTTTTTTTTTTTTTTGCCATCCTGAGAAGATGGCCCCAAACGGTGTCCCCCTTGGCCACTGAGCTGGCTGTAGAGCCCCTTCTGGTGACAGAGAACTGGGACACCAGGGGTGTGGCCTGGGGAGGGGGTGGATTATACCCAGGGAGCACTGACCACAGCTCACTTGGGTGCAGACCAGCTGCTCAAGGAGCCGCCGTTCCCCCTGAGCACACGGCCTGTCATGGAGCCCATGTCCCTGAACGCCTGGCTGGATGGTCACCGCAGAGAACTACAGGCCGGCACACCCCTCAGCCTGTTCGGGGACACGTACGAGACTCAGGTAACGCAGCCCTGCCCTGGGCATTGCCCAGCAGCCTGGGAAAAGGGAGTCGGTCTCTGTCTCATTCATACACGTTCACGTGTTGACACACCCCAGGTCCAGAGACTGTGCACAGAGCAGGCCCCTCCCGGACTCCGGGATAAAGGTTTGCAGTGGAGGAGCCAAGGCACAAGTTTTTCTCTGTTACCCTCAGAGCAAGGGCGGACTAGCCCGACAGGCTTCTGAGGATCTGCAGCTCTACCCCACCCTACCCGGGAATTCTTGCCATCATGGGCACAGGAAGGAGACAGGTGTTTGGGTGGAAAGAGCTACAGAGAGGCAGAGGCCCGCCAACCTGGCTCCCTTTCACTCTGCGCACACGGAGAGAGTGTCTCTCCTGCTCCAGCTCAGAGAACCAGCCAGGGCCTCCGCGAGGGTGCAGAGGGTCCACTCATCTGTCATACTGTGAGGATGGTCAGAGGGGAAAGGCGTGACCTGACTGGCAGGGGAGCCAGAGAGGAGGGAATGTGTAAACTGAGTTTCAAAGCTGGTTGAGGGGTTGCCAAAGGAATGAAGGAAGGGAGGAAGGAAAAGGAGGTGAGAGCAGAGAGGCCGGCAGGTTGGCCAGAGTGCAGAGTGCAGGGGAACAGCAGGCGAGAGGCAGGCTAGGGCAGCAGCAGGCAGGGCCCGGGTCCTGGCCAGTCCTCCAGGCAGGACTAGGCATAAGGATGTATCCTTGAGACAAGAGGAGGGCTTCCTCTCTTGAGGCAGAAAGGAGTAACTAGCCCCGGCTGGCATTTCAGAGAGATTCCGCTATACCGTATGGTACGGGGGCCAGAGGTCAAGAGAAGCTGGAAGACCTGCTGGGGGCCAGTGTGTGCTAGCACTTTATCATCCGCTGGTGACCAAACTCCACGCAGTGTGGGATGCTCACAGGCTATAGGCCTGAGTCACCTGGGTGGACACACCCTTGGCTGAGAGAGCAGGCTGGGCAGCCCGCATGGCCTCATCCAGCCCTGAGCTGGCCTCTCTGCCGCAGGCCACCCCAGGCAGCTGTGGGCGTAGAGGCCTGGGGAGGTCAGACAGGCCCTGACCCCCCTTGTCAATGCCTTCCTCTTCCGTAGATGCTCATCACAGAGGAAGGGGGTGGGGACCTGGGGGGAGCCTCTGTGTTTCACAATCTGCATGTATGACAAGGGCGTGTGTGTGTGTGTGTGTGTGTGCGTGCACCTGTACGCGCCCCCAACATACCGGGTAGGCGGGCATATGCAGGTTTGCATGGAGAGCACCTGTGTGCACCTCCAAAGAGCCACCTATGGGCAGCACCTAACCCCCTCCCACCCAAGCCTGGTGTCCGCAGTTCGGGCTCCCATGTGGGCAGAAAGCACCAAATGTCTTATTTCCCACTAGGTGGTGGCCCACGGACCGGGCAGCAGCAAAGGCCCGGGGCAGAAGGTGGATCTGTGGCTGTGGCAACTGGTACGGATGGCCCTGGGAAAAGTGGGGTGAGGTGCCCACAGTCTGCTGTCCATGGGGGTGGGGATCCTGGGCTCTGGGATCCCAGGGTGTCTGCCACTTTGGGCAGACTTGGGGACATTGGGCGAGGTGTGGAAGCCCATGGTACCCAGGTAACTCTCCTGCTCCTCTTCCCCAGGAGGGCTCCTCCGTGGTGACAATGGGGGGACAGCGCCTACGCCTGGCCCCTGATGACAGCCTCCTGGTGCCAGCAGGGACTTCGTGAGCATGCCTTGGGCCCACCCCTTGCCTAGGGAGAGGACATTCCCCGCCTGTGGGGTCCTCAGAACCCCACCTCACACAACACCTGCCCTTCTATTGCCACAGGTACACGTGGGAGCGTGCGCAAGGCTCCATGGCTCTGTCTGTGACCCAGGACCCCGCCTGCAAGAAGGCCCTGGGGTGATCCCTTTCTGTGACCCAGCACCAAGCAGCCCCCAGCCTGAGGGATCTCCACCTCTAGATGATGGACGTGTGCCCTGCCTGTGCCAAGCAACTCTGCCAGCCCCCACTGCTTCTCCATGCCTCTCTGTCTAAGCCACGTGGAGGCCACGCCTGGATGCCACTGCCACTCACCCTTCTGCTGTGCCTCTTGACCCCCAGCACGATGTCCCACCTCCCTCCTGTCTGGTTGTCACTGCCCCACTGCTCCCCGGGCTCTGCACAGCACCTCACAGCCACTGGAGGAGGGGGGCTACAATAAAAGCTTCCTGGGAAATAAACACTTGTCAGTAGGCCCCATGTGCACCCCAGACCCAGGACCGGTTTGGGAGCTGTGGGTGTCAGGGCACGGCATCACCTTGGATATGCTAGGGACCCATCTTGGTGTTTCCTTGCTGGGGGAACCCTGAGCCATGTCTGTCCGAGGAGCTGACATCACTCGGCTTCTTTCTCGGTTCCTATTTATTCATTTCTACATAACTTTTTTAAAAATAGCAGCTGTCGAGGCTCCCACCCCCAATAACGGAAATGAAGTGCTAATTGTAGAAAATGGTGACAAATACAACCTCCCTCCCCCAGTGAATTAACCACTGTGAAGGCCTGAAGACTAATCACTGGAGGAGGGGGCACATGGCTGAATTGAGGACCTGTGATGCCCTGCTTGGTATGATGTTCCCAAGCTTTGGGGGGCTCTGGAGGTCCAGGGTGGGACTCCCAAAGCTGCACCCAGGGGACTTGCAGTGGGTGTGGGTGGGCGGGTCATGGTGAGAATTCAAGGAGGGGTTAAGAGAATAACTGAAATTGGATCACATGGAGCCGTGACCCCCCCTTGGAGCTGCAGCTTCTGGGGAAAAGGAAACTTGAAGCATGTACCCTTTTTCTTCCCCTGCACCCTCTTCCTTCCCCCCAGCTGCACACAGGCAGCTCCCGCTGTGATAAGTGCCAGTGATGGCCAGGGAGCTTCCTGATGGGCATCCGGCCCTCGCCCTGGCGGGCCCTCTCAGTCCTTAAGGGCCTGCATCCTACACCCTCAAGCATGAAGCCCAGCCAAGACTCACACACAGGGCAGGGCAGCTGGGAGAAGAGGTGTGAGCTGGGACCCAGGCTGTTCTGCGCAGAAGTGGAGAGGACACAGGTGTGTCAGGAGACCTCTTGGTTGGGGTTCAGGTGGCTGCAAGCAAAGGTGTTTTGTCCCAATAGTTGAAGGCGGGCCTCTAATCCCAGACAGAGAATCATGAGTTAGGCCTGACTTTTCTCTGAGCACCTGGGGTCTGTGGCCCGTCACCCAATGGACTGACAAAGTCTTCGCATACCTGCGTTCATCAAGCTCTCCAGGAAGACAGTCTTACTCCTGGAGCTCAGGGGTGCAGCCGTTGTTTCCACACTGCCTGACTTTGCTCACAGTTCACGGGATGGTTGCCCCATCCTGCTTCTCCGGAGGAAACAGGCTAACCGCCTCCCCGTTGGGAGTCCAAGGCAGGACAGGGGGGTAGGTGAGAGGGGACAGGGGCCACTGGGCCCAAAGCACAGGCACTGCAGACCACAGCCAATGGGCAATGGAAAGGAGGACAGTGTCATGGCCCAGAGAGACTGGAAGCACAGCTTCCCTGGTCCCTGCTATCCCCGATCAAGAGGGGGCCCAAAGCCACCGAGCCTCCCTCATCTCAGTGCAGTCTGGCTGTGCTCTCAGCAACGCCACCCAGTGGCAGATTTGGGCCAGGGATGTGTCTGGGAGCCAGCCTGTCCCTGCTCTGCAATGGCGGCTGGTGGGTCAGAAGTGCAAGGGACAAGGAGCCATGGAGGGGTGCAGGTGGCACAACACAACCATTCTCGGGGAGGAAAGCCAGCAGTTCCCTGAGTAGGGACAAGAGAAACCCAGCAGAGGAACTGTCTGCCTGAGGGGTGGACTCTATCCATCACGTAACTTGGGCCTGGGAACCAAGGTGGATTTCAGAATCAGAAAGTGAACTTCAGCAGACTGGGGGACTGGGCTGCTTGTTATTGTTGTGCTGGGTCACAGGGACACCCCACCCTCACCCCACCCTACCCCTACCAGGCCATAGGAGGTGATCTTTCGAACGGATTACAGGTCTTTTCTGCCACAGACCTGCTGGCTGGGTTCGAACCGCCAAACTCTAGCTGACCAGTGCAATGCTTCAGCATTACGCCACCAGGGTACACAGAGACCTGGCTGGCACAAGGCCGTAAGGTCCTGCCTACTTCGAATGAATGGTTCTCTGCTGCCTGGGCTGGTGGGGGCGGCATGGTACCCAGCAGACTGTATATATGGCAGGGGCTGAGACTATCTGCATAATCTTAAGTGTGGGCATCCCCAGGGATAGGACGCCACCCCCTCTTCCACCTGTCTGCCCCCTCAGGGCTTTCCTCCCACGCCAGGGCTAATCTGGAGCCATCCACGACTTGCTTCCCCTTCTGTCAGGGCACTGCCCATGCCAGCCGCCAGCCTCCTTCAGGAGCTCTGGGTGCAGGGCAGTCTGGCAGCAGGGCTAGGAGGGGCCCCAGGCTTCCCCTTGGCCTGCAAACAGGAACACTTGATGCTGGAGAAAACCCCCGGATGTTGTGTCACTGCAGTTTGGTCAGTTGATAGTGAGAGCCCTTCCACTCTGCCCCCACTTGGCCTCTGCACTCCCGCAGGAGTAGGAGGCCTCTAGAGACTGTCTTTTTCTCAGGCCTGCCAGGAGCGCTTCATGGGATCCCAGAACCAGAGCTGGCCCGCTCCCCTCACCAGCCTCTCTCCCTCCAGGCCCGGGTCCCTAGTGGGGGAGTGCACCTCCAGTCCCTCCTCCACCGTGTCTGCCTTCATGGCGCCCGTCCTGGCCATCGAGTTTGTCCTGGGGCTGCTGGGCAACAGCATGGCCTTCGTGATCTTCTGCTTCCGCACGCGGCCCTGGACGTCCAACACGGTGCTGTTGGTGAGCCTGGTGGTGGCGGACTTCTTCCTGCTCGCCAACCTGCCCCTCCGCGTGGACTACTACCTGTTCCAAGAGACGTGGCACTTCGGGGCGGCAGCCTGCAAGGTCAACCTGTTCATGATCTCCGCCAACCGCACGGCCAGCGTGTTCTTCCTGTCGGCCGTGGCGCTCAACCGCTACCTGAAGGTGGTGCACCCGCACCGCTCGCTCAGCCAGGCCTCGGTGGGCGCCGCCGCCGGGGTGGCCGGGGCGCTCTGGGGTCTCATCCTGCTGCTCAACTGCCACCTGCTGCTGACCTCCCACGCCGGCAGCACCTGCCTCAGCTACCAGCTGGGCACCAACTCCTCGGCCTTGGAACGCTGGCACGAGGTGCTCTTCGGGCTGGAGTTCCTCCTGACCCTCGGCCTCATCCTCTTCGCCGTGGCCAGCATCCGGCGCACCGTGCGGCGGCGCGGCCTCGGGGGGCAGGCGGGCCCGCGCAGGGCCATGCGCGTGCTGGCCGCCGTGGTGGCCGTCTACGCCACCTGCTTCCTGCCCGCCCTGCTCTTCGGCATCGCCACCGTCGTGGCCTACAAGCTGAGCGCCTGCCGCACCTTCGACGTCTGCGTGCAGCTCTTCCACGGCTCCCTGGCCTTCACCTACCTCAACAGCGCCCTGGACCCCGTGCTCTACTGTTTCTCCAGCCCCAGCTTCCTGCGCCAGATCCGCGCCCTGCTGAGCCTCCGGCCCAGCCTGCTGGGCTCCCTCAGCGAGGAGAACACCTACGTGCCTCCCGCCCGTCACTCCGAAGCCCCGGGGCACGTGGAGGTCGTGCTGAAGGGGAAGGACCAGGGGCAGTGACGAGGTCGCTCCCTGGACGGGGGTGGGCGGTGCGGGGTGCCAACCAAGCGCCTGGGGCGCGTGCAGACCAGGAGCCAGGCGGAAGCAGCCACAGGGAGAAGAGGCTGGCTGGCAGGGAGGTCCGGGCGCTTGAGCTTGCGAAGGGACCAGCACGTCGCTGCGGAAGGATGGAGCGCGATTGCCAGAGGAGACGGGCAGGGGCGCTGTGGGCGGTCGTGTCACCCAGGCGCCTGGTGGGCCGGTCCTGGGAACTGGGACATCAGGGCGGCGAGACGGTGGAACTCGGAGGGCAGCATTTTCTGTGATGATCTCGTTTGTCCTAATAAACCTACGTCTGGAAGGGCAGGCTGCCTCCACTCTTCAGGGAAGAGCAGATCCGTGGCTCTCGGTCCAGCCGGGTCGAGTGTCAGTGGGTTCCCCAGGTGAGTCTCCCAAGGCAAAGGGGACCGGGCAGAGGATGCTGATCAACCTTTTCCCAGTAGGCACTGTCCTTCCACGAGCCTCCGTTATTCTACAGAGTGCCCTGAAAGGCAGACCGCTCTCTGGGAGAGGGGTCTCAGGGGAGCTTCTCCAGGAAGATGGCCCTGCTTCCACGGTCCGATTGCAGTAGTAGGGGTGGCGGCCCATGTGGTGGTACCCCACTAGAATAGACTCCACGTGATAGCAGGGGAAGTGAATCCCTGATCTGGACCCAGCCCTCCCCCTGTACCACAGCTGCTATGCCAGCCTATGCCCTCTCTTTTCTCTTCAGTGTGCCCGTGGCAACTGGGGACACTGGGTGTGGGATTCTGAGCAGCTCCCCAAAGGCTGTCAAGACTTCGTTTCTCCTGGCTGGATCTTCTTCCACCAACTCCACTTGTCCTCTTAGTGGCTGGGCTTGCCCACCTTCCACCTGGTGTAGGGGAAATCACCAGAGTCCCTGGCTTCTATATGACTGTGGCCTTCCCAGCCCTGGTGTCTGAGAGTGCAGGGATGACCCCTTCCCCCCTTCCTGCCATCACAACCCCCATGCTCTCCTGACCTGCGTACCAGGTGTGTGTCGGGTGTGCATCCATCAGGAGGGGAGGTGGCCCTGTTGTCCACTCTTGATAAGTCCTTTGATGACAAATTTGTAGAAGATTCAGTACAGGCTCCATCTGCATTTGCTACTTCTACTGGGGTGGTGGTGGAGGATAAGATGTTTCTTTAATCTTCAGGGGAGAGGGAGAATGGAGGGAGCTTCCCAGAGGCTGCTAAGATTCCAGAAGCCCCAAACTGTACCTTCTGAGCCCTTTGTGTTCCCAGCCTCAGTCACCTCAGAAGAAGGAACACCTCCACCAGCTGCTGGGCCAGGAAGGGCTGGGGCTAGTACTTGGGCTCTAATATAGGTTTTAAGAGCCCTAGAGGCACAGTGGTTATATTTTGGGCTGCTAACTGCAAGGTTGGCAGTTCGAAACCATGAGCTACTCTGTGGGGGAAAAGGTGAGGCTTTCTACTCCTGTAAAGAGGCTTTCTACTCCTGTAAAGAGGCCCACATGGGGCAGTTTTACCCTGTCCTACAGGGTGTCTATGAGTTGTCTTCAGTTCAATGGCAGTGAGTGAGTGAGTGAGTATAGGGTCTGATCTGCCCCCTCCTTCCCCTGCCCCAACCAGTTCCCTTTGAAACTTAACCCATGAAACCCAGGCCTCTCCTCTCAAGACAGGGACACTCATCCTCATTGCAAAAGCCCTCAGGACTGGAGGCCAAAGCCCAGAAACAACCTCCTGCCCCCCACACCACACACACACACACACACACACACGGAGGCCATCAGCAGTAGCGTGGATGTGGGGGTGGGAGATCAAGAGAAAGGAAAGTCAGGCAGCATGAGGTAAGGCGGGGGTACCATGGGATGGATGCTGGAACGAGCCCTGCCTCTGCTCCACCCCAGCCCCCTTCTTCTGCCTCCCGATGCCCCAGTGCAGCTGCTGCCAGAAACCCAAAGACCCTGAGAACCAAATCAAGGGGTGGTCAGGGGCGTGTCTCCTGGGTGTCCCCCAAGGTGGCTCATCAGTCTCTGGGCCCCCCAGGTCCCCACCTTTGTCGCTGCCATCGTTGCCCTGGCAGGGCCACCCCTGGGATGCCACACCCACCAACAGAGTGAGGGGGCCCGCACCCGCCCACATTCGTCTGAGACTGACGATGTCCCCAGGTCAGAGGCTGCTCTGTCAAGACTGGGACAGCGATGAGCATCCTGGGCTGGGGGTTAGGGAACCCTTTCTCCTGTGGAGCTCCCCACTGGCACACAAGCCCACGCTGGACAGTAGGTGTCATTCAAGGATCCCCTTGCTGTCCTGGTGCATGCCCAGCAAGCAGTGTCCCTGCAGGGTGCAAGCCTTAGACGCTGGGGGGGCTTCTGAAGCAATCGCACAGCATAGGTCCACAGGTGCACACCAGCGGGCTTGGCCTGGTCTGAATGAACCCCATCTCATGACTTTGGGGCTTCGAGCAGCACCACAGGCATGGGGCCAGCCTGCAGGGTCCTGCAACACCGCAGGCTTCTCTTCCCTGGGCTTTTTTCTACCTACTCTGCCCACCATCCACCATCGAAACTGGGTTCACCTGCCCTCCGAGGTCCCTCTGCCTAAACACAGTTGGCCTACCCCACCCCGACCTGGGGAGGGAGCAGAGGCCTGCCGTGGAGCCTTGGGTGGTGGTCCATGCTCCTGTCCCTGCAGAATCCCCTTCCCTCATCTTAGAGCTGAGGACCGTCCCTCCCTGAGAAGTTGGGCCACCACCCTGAGGCCTTCTCTGAACGGGGCCCCCAGCGGCTGCCATGCTGGCCCAGCACAGCAGTGGGAGCTTTGTTCTACCCTTGGTCCTAACTCACTGCAGGGGCAGCTTGCCCCAGGTGCAAGGTAAGTGCTTACTTACTAATCTATAGTAAACAGCATCACATGCTTCTCACCATAGGGGGAGAACTGCTGGTGAGTTACCCCGTTCTCATCTGGGGCGGTGGGCTAGAGGGGGCACCTTGATCCTGGGGGGCAGTGCTGCAGGACTGGGGGAGAGGCGGGTGCTGACCAGAGCTGGGCCGAACCTTGAAGGTCAAGCGCCCCTGCTTGCTGGGGAACCTCCCTGGACCAGCCCTGACTCAAGCCCAAGGGTGGGGCTGGAACTCGCTGAGAGGCAGCTGTTCCTTCAGGAAGGCAGTCCACATCCAGTGGCAGAGGAGAGGGGAGGAAGTGGAGAGCGGGGAAGGGAAGGAGAAGGCCAGTTTAAAGGCAGTGTCCTCCACCCTGAGCTGGGGGGGGGGGGGGGGGGGGCGGGGAATGGACAGTTGTACCCAGGAAGTGCTTGGCTGCTAGCTGTTTGAGGGCGGCAGGCGGGCGGAGGAGGGGGGGCTCTCTAAGGAAGCATAACTTGTGAGCCACTCACAGAGAGGCCATTCCAGTTCACCCAGAGGAGTGTCGGAAGGAAGGCCTGGTAATCTATCTGCACAGGTCTCCGCGCCCCCCCCCCCACGCTTCTACCCCCTGCCCCCCAACACCAAGGTTGTAGCCACTTGTCAGAGCCCGCTCCATGGTGACTCACTGTCTGTCCAGCAGGTGGGAGGATAGCAACCATGGTGGTCTGCGCATTCCAAGCACCGCTTAGTCCCTGGGGTGAGCTGCACTGACCCCCCTTTCTCTCTCCTTTCTCTCCTACCATAGTCCCTGAGGGTGGCCATGCACTTTTTTGGGGGGACCAGCAGGCAGGGATGGGCTGAAGCAGGCAAGGTGTTCTCAAACACACCATCATTTCCTGGATGCCCCCCAGGGCCCCGGGGTCAGACCTTGACCTCCAGAGGCAATAGCTACTCCGGTGCCTGTGGGCCACCCCAGACACGCCTGTCAGAGACAGGCCTCCAAAGGCATGCGACCCAGCCAGTGCTGAGGCACAGAGGGTGAGGGGTCTCCCTCCTCTGCTCAGGAGGCCTGCGAGGGGCCTCGGTGAATGGGGTCTTCCAGGATGAGGTGCGTGGTCAGCTCCAGAGTGCCAACTGGTAAGCCTGGGGTGCAAGGCAGTGGTGGGCGCATTGTGGCAGGACTTCAGAGAGGACACAAGAGGCAGGCTGGGGCCAGGCTATGCGGCGCCTCGATGCCAACCAAGCCTAGGTCTTTAAAACACGGGGTTTGGGAAGGTGGTTAAGGTGCTCAGTTTTGCATTTGGATTTTACTCTGGCGATCACGTGGGTTAAGGCTCATCAGGGAGAGGGGAGAGGCTGTGGGAAGTTTGATGAGTCCTGGTTTGGGGCCATCGGGTCCATGCAAGAGCCAGAGGGCAGGATGGGTCAGACTGCTGTGTATGAAAGGGGGTGCCATCATGAGGGGAACATGGACAGTGAACCGCTGAGGGTACAGGTGTAGAGAAGGTTCGGACAAGAAGACAGAATGCTCTTTGCATTCTAGACAAGCTGGGGGAGGTAGGAGGGCTTCCAGGCCAATACAAGGGAGTTCCAGAATGTTGGAAGAAAAGCTGAATGGAGAGAGAACGGAATTTTTCCACGGAGTTGTTGAAGTATCCTTGTATGTGCGTGCAACAGACTAGAGAGAGGAATGTGGCGTATTCACTTTTCGAATGGGACTTGAGAATGGGTGGGGTTGCCAGGGAGAGAGGGAAAGGGTCAAAGACCATCCTTAAGGGACCCTGCAAGGAAGTGGGCAGGCCCAGTGAGGTATCAGAAGAAAGTTGAGTATGGAGGTGGTGGGGAAGAGATAGAGTATTTTTCAAACAAAAACAAATCTCTCTAAGTAGAGAGATTGCTCATTTTTAAAAAAAGAAAGAAAATTAATAAAGCATCCTTTAGTAAGACAAAAAGTCAAACACAAAATACCAAGGTAGACCCTTCCAGAAGGGCTGCCCCAGCCCGTCTGAGGGAGCTGGTCGGAAAATCAGTGTGCGGCCATCACCCTCTGGTGGGAATCTCAGAGGGATGCACTGACTGATCAGTGGATTGATCAGCACTGTCATACTCATAGTCAATGCATTTCCATATGCACCAAATACATATGTGTGGCCCAGAACTCTATTGAAGTCATATGTAATCACCAAACTCCAGTGAGTGCCACGAAGCTCTGGGATGGGGCAGACAGGGACAGGGGACACAGATGACGGCTGCCACATGCGAACAGCTGTTTATTTTATTTTATTTGTTTTTTTTTTTTTTTGCGGGGGGGGCATCAGTGTCCTCTGATGGGAGTGGGAGGTCCAGCCTTGTGCCTGGAGAGCAGCCACTGGATTTGAACCGCCAAGCCAGGGGGCCGCAGTCCCGCACTCAACCACTATGCCACAGGGGCTCAGCCCCAAACAGCTGTTTTTAAGATTAAAGAACATCATTTTTTTTTTTTTAATCGAAGGACATCACCACAGGTAACATCTGGCCACTAGTTAGCATGGGCCTGATAGGGACTGAAGGGGCCTGACAGATCATAATTGACTGATGGGATGCTAACAGCTTCGAGGTCTCCATCGAGCGCTGAACAGTGCGACTAAAAATAGTGCCAGGCTTGGCAATTAGGCTGTCATGAGTGACTGTACTGACAGCCATTTCAGCGGTTGGTGGGGGGAGGCAGGGGCCGAATGGAAGCCACAGAGTGCTGGGGGGCATGGGGATTGGTGAGATCTGAACGGATGGAGGCTACCCACCTCTTTCAACAAGTTTGCCCTGGAAGACAGGGAAGGAAGAGGAAGGCTCGGGTCCAACTCCTCAGAGCGGTTTCGGGGCAGTGGTCGGAAGGATGGGAGGGAGAACACAGTCATGGCACATTGTGGAACAGACCCCACCTGGCCAAGCCCTGTCCTCAGCACTCAGACAATGACTTGCTTCTCTACTCCCATTCAGTAGATCTTTATTATTATTATTATTATTACTATTATTATTATTATATCAGTTAAAGACAACTAAATATTACTAAGCCTGAAAGAGAAGCAAGACGAGACAAGGACACATCATCTGGATACAGGAGACCCTTCGCACAAGATCATAATGGCATCCGAGTGTTTGCAGTGACTCAGGGACTTGTAAAGGATTTGGGCGGGCAAGCAGGTGTTATTATGAGCCCGTTTCACAGATGAGGAAGCAGAGGGACTGCACACAAGCTCCAAGGTCCCGAGGAAGAGCAGGGGGAGAGGGACCCAGCACATGGGTTGCAGGAAGCTCTGTCCTTGAGAGAAAAAGGCCAGGTCCTTAAGCTGTGGAATGCGCTGTTAGGGCCGGTCTTGGGGCAGAGGGGAAGGCTCACAGCACGAGCAGACTAACTTCCTAAAGGCCCTTGGCGCTGGACCAGGGATTGGGGCAGGGGGAAGGGGGGAACCACCTGCCTCTAAGGGCGAGGTGTGTAGGCAGTGGGGCTCACAGCGGAGCCACAGTTCCCAGGAAAGACAGGAAAAAACCAGACATCATTTCCAGAGATTTATTGGAAACACGATACAAATTGATTAGTAGATGGCATCTACCGACAGACAGACAGTCCACACTGTAATAGCACGCTCTGAATTAATTACCCTGGGGAGACAGACACTCCTCGTCACTGATGCGGGGACCCCAGAGCCAAGAAACTGGGGCATGGCTTTCCTGAGGGGAAAAGGGGTGGGGGTGGGGAGTTCCAAACAAGAAAATCGCCCCCAAAGGAGAACAAGGACAACTGTGAAGAATGAAGGCTTTCCCCTCCCCGCCCAAAGCACTGGCATCTCTAGTCAAGAGTCCAACAACTTCCCGAACCCCAGGTCCAGCGCCTCCTTTCCCCCCGCCCCCCGCAGAGCCTCAGGGCAGCCAAGTCCAAAGAAGCCAGCCGTGCTGCCACGTTGATCCCAGACCATAGTGACCCCACAGCCCCGGGGAACATCTGGTGGGTTGGAATGCCCAACCCCAGGGTTAGTTAGTGACGGCTACCAAACATATGCCCTGTGTGGCTGGGACAGGGCAGAACTGGCCCCGAGGGTTCCTGAGACTGGAACTCTTTATGGGAGTAGGCAGTCCCGTCTCTTCCTCCCGCACCAGGGACTGGTGGGTAGGAGCGCCACCGAGCTCAGACTGACATGGAGCAGCCCCAGGCCACGCCCACCCGGGCCTGCAGCTCTCAGATGGGCTCAGCCCCCTGGGGAAGGGTGGCCCCTGCAGGCTGCCGACCCAGGTTGCTTCCATTGGCTATCACTCCCCTAAGGCACCAGCAGGAGCCTCCGGGATGGGAGGGAGGGAGAAGGTGGGTTAGTGCTCCCCGACT
>PVJH01040810.1:5422-15534 GCA_004026705.1 Nesogale talazaci
GAGCCAGGCTCAAGAGAACAGACTCCCCACCTAGGAAAGGGCAGAGGAGGCCCTCAGGGTGGATTCTGATTGAAGCGTTCAGGCCCCCAGCTAGGAGAAGCTGCAGGCGGGCTGTGGCGCCGCCAGACTTGATCGGTCTGCTTCTCGTGCCTCTGCAAGCGGTGGCGATGAAGGACTCAGAGACCCGATTCTGGCTAGGGATAAGCAGCGTTGAAAGACCCCTACCTGACGCCCCAAAACTGCAGCCTGGCTCTCCTCTGCAAACTGCTGCCTTTGGCACCGCGCCACTGCCCGGTTCCTGCTAGGGAAAGCCGCTCGGAAACCCTCCCGACTGGCTCTCCTCTCCAATCTGCCGGACTCGCCCCGCCGTGCCGAGGGGCCGAGACCCCGAGCCCCCGCTAGGAAAGGCGGTTGAAAAGCTCCTGCCTGACTCTCACGGCCCGCCGCCGCCCGGTTCTCACTAGAAAAAGCCGCCCCAAAAAACTCCCGCCTGGCGCTCCCCTCCGATCCGCCCAACTCTCCGCGGAGCCACCGCCGCTGCCGCCGCCGCCCAGTTCCCGCTAGGGAATACCGCTTTGGAAAATGCCCACCTGGCACTCCCCTCCAATGTCCCGGCTCACCGCGCTGCCTGTGACCCCAGAAACCCGATTCCTGCCAGGGAAGGCGGTGTTGAAAATCCCCCGCCTGGTGCGCCCCTCCAGTCGCGTCCTTGCGGAGCTTTCCCGGGCTCAGGTCAGGGGAATGGCGCGCGGGGAGTGCCACGCCGCTCCCTGTGCGTCAGGCTCCCGGGATGGCAGGGTCGAGCCCCCACTGAGCCGGCACGCGTGGCTGCCTGGGGGCGGGAGGCGGTCCGGTCACCGGCCGTGGGTGCACTGGCCACAGGCGGCGGACACCGCTGGCGGTTCGAGCCTGGGTGTCTGGGGGGAGGGAGCGGAGCCCGCCGGCACAGTGGCCTTTGTCCTCCTGCACGGAGGGTATCCGTGGGAGACACGCAGCTCCCTCAGGAGGGTGCAGGGCGTGGATCTTCTCTGTGGGTGTATGGTGTGCTCGTCTAGCCCTGGGGGGCTCCACACAAAGGCTGTCCAGTTCGCAGGGCCGGGTTGGGCAGTGGACCGGGGTTGGTCCTGGATGGCGGGAAGGCACACAAAGGTTGGCCCACAGAGGAAAGCCTCCGATATATGGATCCAGACCTCTGAGGCTTAAAATAAAGGGGATGTGGGGCAGGGTCCCCTCCTGGTCAGGGAGAACCCCTCATAGGGACCTTTCCACTCACCAGAACAACTCCACGTGGCCTCCTGGACACCAAACTTACCGGAGCTCCCCGTTTAGGCTGCTTACCTCAGCGCCATCTTGGACCCCCTCCCGCAAGCCTTCTTAGGATCCTTTTCCCAGGTCTTACTGCTTTTCCCTTCTGAATCAAAGCCTTATTAGAAAAATCTTTGTCCAAGAGAAGTTTTTTGTTTTTTACCATTTGTGGTAGTTACATAATCTGGTGTCAATTTGGGACTTGAGAGGATTAAGAATGAAGGGATGGAGTCTAGTCTGTCAATCAGGTCATAGCCAATGAGGCCCCCACCTGGTCTGCTCCAGGGAACCAGGTGCAGAGTCGAAGGGCCTGGTTTGCTTTCTATAAAAAGCCAGTGAGAGGGCTGAGCCCCGGTGGCATAGTGGTTGAGTGCAGGACTGTCGCTTGAAATCCAGCAGCAGCTCCCTGGGAGCAAGGCTGAGTAGTTCCCACAACCACCAGACGGCAGTGATGCACCCCCTTAAAAAAAGCCAGTGAGAGCCCCGGCAGGGCTAGAACTTGGATTCAGGATATACCATCAAAATGGGCAAGCTGTTGGTTCTTGCTGATGAGTCTTCTCCAGGAGAACCAGGTTCGGCTTTCAGGGTTACTGCCTGTCCTCTTCCTCTGACTCAATGTCTTCTTCCCACTCTGTGCTTTAAAGCGTCCTGCAATGTCTCCTTCCTTTCCTCCACCTCCTACTGTTCATAACATAGTGGAGATACTACTTTCCTGGGGATGTCGTGAAAATATCAATAGGTGGATGACACATCGTATTATAAAGTTATTCTTTCACAATTTTAGAGGTTAGAAGTCCAAATCGAGGAGTCCAAGTTTTCTCCGAAGTCTCTGCAGCACTTCTCAACCTGTGGGTCATGACCCCTTTGTAGGTCGAACAACCCTTTCAGGGGTTGCTCGATTCATAAGAGTAGCAGAATTACAGTTATGAAGTGGCAATGAAAATAATTTTATGGTTGATGGGGTCACCACAACATGAGGAACTGTTTTAAAAGGTCACAGCATGAGGAAGTTTGAAAACCACTGCTCCAGAGACTGATCCTTTCTTGTGCGTCTCTCTGGTAGCCTGAAACACTCCCTGGCACAGCTGCATCTTCAAATCACTGTACTCCCTTTGTCTGTTTCTCCATTTTTTCTCTTTTGTAAGAATGCCACTCAGATAGTTTAGGAACCACCCTACTTCAGGTGAACTCATGTTTAATTGACAATATCTTCAAAGACCATATTTTCAAACAAGGTTGCATTCACAGATCCCAATGGTTAAGACTTCAACATATCTTTTGGAGAACACAGTATACTCTGTAACAGCAATGAAGGAAGAAAATCCCACTGAGAATTTCAGGGTTCCACAGTGGAAGGAAAATAGGTAACTCTGATGGGCTAGGAAAAGGCCATCTTCCCACTATTGGGTTTTCTCTTCCCCTTTATAACAACATGTGATCCCTTCTCAGTATAAGCCAGAGCAGGAATTCAACACATTGACTTGACCAGGGGCCAATCAATGGAGAGGAGTAATTAGTGAGGGGGGGAAAGAAAAGGACAAGACTGAGCTTTTACTAAAGGTTGTCATCTACAAGCAGGTCTGGGAGTTTTAGAAAGGAAGAAGAAAAGACCTTACAGAGTTAATGGTGTACCCTCAGTGCTGACTTGATCCCAGAAATGATGACCAGGCTATATCTGTAGGAGTGCAGTGATCATGATTGCTGTACTGGGC
Source organism: Nesogale talazaci (assembly GCA_004026705.1). Lineage (NCBI taxonomy): Eukaryota > Metazoa > Chordata > Mammalia > Afrosoricida > Tenrecidae > Nesogale > Nesogale talazaci. The sequence goes on from PVJH01040810.1 coordinate 8,440, forward strand.
ACAAACATCATCTAAGTTGAAAAGTAGAGTGGCATGAGTTTGGGGGGGGGGGGGGAGAAATGACTTCCAGATTTTATTGTGAAGAGATCCCTACAAGGGCAGGCTATCTGCCCCAACCCTTCCTTGTCCATGTCCTCCTCCTCAGTCCTTCCCCAAATATTAGTAATATTTAGAGCTTGTTCATTTGAGTACTGGTGAAGAGTTCACTATGTTACTGATGAAGAGTTCACTATTTGCCAGCCACTATCCCGGCTACCTCAAGAAACTTGCTGTTTAGTTGGAAGGCCTATAACCAATTATTTTTCAATGTAATCAGTGCTGTCCTAGAGATAAGGAAGCACAAATGACAGAGGAACCCAGAGAGAGAGAGAGAGAGAGAGAGAGAGAGAGAGAGAGAGAGAGAGAGAGAAAGAGAGAGAGAGAGAGAAGGAGAGGGAAGGAAGCCTAGTTCAAACATCACCTGTCTTACAAAGTCTTCAATAAAATTAGTTTTCCATAATACTCTGTGCACATCTCAATTTCATCATGTAACACATGATATTGTACAACAAAGCTGCGGTCTCCTCAAGGATTTTGTCTCTATCACCCATTACTTTTACCTGGGTGTCTTAGAAGAAGAATAACAAATCCCCCAGTTCCTTGGCTGCCTATCATCATCAGAGCTGCTATATAATTCACCGGATACTTATGAAAGATACATTCAATATAATGTCACATTGGATCCCATATTGGAAAAGGACTTTAGAGCCCAATGGCTATCAGGCTTCAGCTTCCCTTCTTCATGGAGCCAGTGATGCCCAGACCCACTCCTCCCTGCATAAAAGAACATGATCTGACCCTTTCTGATTGCAGCTTCTTTTCTTCTTTAGGATTGGCCCTCCTGCTGCAACTGGGAAGTGCCCCATTGGAGGTGAGGATGCCAGGCTAGTTTGGGAATTATAGAAATTCTGGGCAGGATCCATCTTTGACTTTTCTGATATTCCAGATATTGCAACCAAGATTGTCTGTTGGTTTATCAGCTGGAGTCAATATTGCCCTGGTATTGCATGTTACATGCCTGAGAATGTGGACCCTTGCCTCTGCACACACATTATCTATGCCTTTGTTGGCAAGGTCAACAACCAGATCAAAACCAAAGAGTAGAACGACGAGGCCCTCTATGCTGCCATCAACAGGCTTAAGAACTAGTGAACTCTGGGGTTAGGCTCTGTCCTGGTTTGGAGTTTTCACTTAGTATTGTCGAAAGACCAGATGGCAGGAGGCCTAGACTTTGAGTGCTATTATCATTTTAATACAGTGGTGCTCAACCTTCCTAACACCTCTACCCTTCAGTGCAGTTCCTCACATTGTGGTTCTCCCCCCAGCCATAAAATTATTTTCGTTGCTACTTCATAACTATCATTTTGCTAGTGTTATGAATCAGGTGACCCCTGTGGAAGGGTTGTTCAATCCCCAAAGGAGTCATGACCCATAGGTTGGAAACTGCTGCTCTAGAACTGTCCACGTTATTATCTCCAGGAAAGACAGATTGCTGCCATTTCCTGTATCATTTTACCAAGTTCTTAGTGTTGTGTGCTTTGTGTTCATGGGTGCCATCCACAAGTGATTTATTGTGAATAATTGCCCTTAGAGTTTGCCATGTTGTAGCACATGCCTTATAGCAACTTATGTGCTGCCTATGAATTAAAGAAGGGGGTCTAGTGTGAGAGTGATCATGCATTGGGCTGCTAAGCACAAAGTTGGCAGTTTGAAACCACCGGTCACTCCTTGGGGGAAAAATGAGGCATTCTATTCCCGTGAATAGTTGAAATCAAATCTATGGCAGTAAGTTTGGGTTTTGTGATATGAAAGAAAACTTAAAGTGGTTTAGGTGCTGGTAAAAATCTTAGTGTATTAATTGATGATTACTCTGTGCTTGGCATTTTTCTAGGTGGCTTTTATGTGGCATTTCATTAACCCTCACAACAAATACAGTGAATTTGGCACATTGAAGCCATTTTTATAGTTAAGGAAACTGAGTTTTAAAGCAGTTAAAACTTTTCCCTAATTCATAGAACTAGTAAGTGAAAGCCCCAGAAATACCTGAACAGTTTCTCAGACTGGTTCATGACACTTTGTGCATCTGGGAGTCTGGTAAATAGGCTTTCAGTTCAAGATGTCAGAATAAAGATATCTGATAGCAAACACTTTGGCACAAAGGAGGTTGGAATCGTGGTTCTGCCAACTTATTACCTGGGTCTTCTTGGGAAAGTCCTCTCTGAATCTCATTTAAAGGCAAAATGGCATTAATAGCCCAGGGTTTGTAAGACTGTACAGATTCCAGGGGCAAGGCATGCAAAATGCCGGGCATTTAGTAAGTTCTCATAAAATGGTTGACACTTCCCTTGTTCTTTCCTTTGAGGGAGTCAGAAATTCAGTGCTCCTTATACCTTTAATGAGGAACTGCTCTTAGAGTCCCACATCCTTGCCTGGGTGCTATACCTCCTATCTGCCCAACTCCATGGCCATATCAGGATCCAGTGGGCCACTGGCAGAGTTGAGCTCATTCCATGAGTATTTGTAAAGTGCCCTAGTGGCATGTATTGAAAGAGGGCCTCTCTCCCTAGAGAGCACTCTGCTCTCTAGAGAAAGTTTTCAGACCTTGGGTCATCCCTGAATTACTCAAGTATGTGTTGTGAAAACAGTGAGGCGAATCAATAGATGGCAGCTCCTAGCCAGGGAATGTCATGTACATTGGTCTCTCTCCAACAACTCAGCAATACAGAACTGAAACCTCTACTGTCTGTTGTTGGCTAGACTTTTGGAACCCAGGGGCAAGCCCGTGTTTTAGTGACTGAACTGTCTCAAGTTACTCAGTCTTTCCCAAATCCCAAGGGCTCTGAATTTCTATGAAGTGGTTGGTATCAGGGTCTCAGATCTCAGTTTTGACATTTCATAATCTCTTTATGATCAGCTGCCTCTGAAATCTCAATTGATTCCATCATGGCTCTTGCTTTTATGTGCCGTAGAGTCTGTTCTGATTCGTAGTAGACTTCTAGGACAAGGTCACGAGTCCCTGACAGGGTTTCCAAAGCTGTAAGCGCTACTGAAGCTGACTGGTACATCTTTCTCCTCTAAATGGCCTGGTGAGTGTGAGTTACTGACTTTTCAGTTAGCTTAATCAATGGGTTTAACTGTTATATTACCAAGGCTCCTACACAATAGCTCTTATTACACTATATTTAATCACCTATTTGTCTTCCTTTATATGAGCTCCTTCAGGGCATAAGCTCTATTTTATTTTTTCGCTGTCACTAGAGTGGAGAACGACTTTGGAATGAATGTTGTACAGGCAAATAGCCAAAAGGCTAAACAGCAAGAAAGGGTCTTCAGGACTTCGAACACTATTTTGTCCCCCAAAATGGCACTGTGAAACTTGTTTCAGTAAGGTGAAACTTGTTTTCAGGAAAGTTCATCACTGCCACTGAGATGATAATGACTTGCTGATTCCAGATTCTCTGACATGGTTGCTTTCGCTGAAAACAGCCAGATTTTTCTGCATTCGACGATAAGGTTTCTGAGGAAGTGTCTATGGCTTTGATGGGCTGGACATGGATTGGCAGCACCCTGGCAATCGTGGCGGTGTGGCTGGCACCCGGCAACACTTCACTGTCCCGTTGAAGGTGACTCCTCCTCTTCTTCATCCAAAGAACATAGAATCTGGCCTACAGTGGGCTGGAGATAAAGTCTGTATCTGAGGAAGAGTTCCCTAGCCCAGAGTATGGCTCTCATCCTTGCCAGCTCAAAGTCTGATTTCTTTGTTAAAAGATCTGATCATTCTTTCAGGGAAATCTTACTTTGGTCAATTTAGGGAGCAGGTACATAATCCACAACAGCATGTCAGTTAATACACTTACAGTGAGAAACAGAACTGACAACGAGTCTTAATCTCTCACATAGTGGTTCTCTATCCCTACCACAGGTCTACACGCAAAGTAAGCTATCCCACAAATATCTTCTTTGGGAGCAGCATCTGGAGAAGCTGAGTTCATTGCTGGGGTCAACCCAACTCACTGTTGTGGAGTTGGTTCTTATCAGTCCATGCGCTGATAAAAATCAGTGCTGAGCTGACTCTAACACTTGGTGATCCTTCGTTTGTCAGAGTAGAACTGTGCGCCTTCGTATTTTTAATGTCTGGTTTGTTGGACATTGATCAGTAGGCTTTTTGTCTGAATTTCTAATCTTTGGGTTAGCAGCTGAATGTGTTAACTTTTGCCCATCTAGGAACTCCTCTGGACTCAGATAGATAGGGGGATTGTACATCTCCAGGGCATAGGGTATTCCTGTCATCAGAACCAGACAAAGAGTTTTGGGATCTGCCTGCCCTCTTCTCTGGCCAGAGCCTGGTTAAGCACTAATGTCTACTTTCATACTCTTTTATATCCTTTTCTTCAATGACTGAGTTTTTTGATTAGTAGACTCCATCACGTACAGCTTGCCGGGCTGGGAGTGATTTTTTGTTGCTGTTGTTCTTTTTCAGCTCTGGCTCTTTGTTTGTTCACTTTATAGTCTAACTCTGGGAGGGTAACTACATTCTTCAAGTTGTTGGGTGACAGCTCCCCACTGTTAACAGGGACAAAGAACCTTAAACTGGACACTCTGAAATTTTCTTTATAAGAAACGTGACCTTGTCACCTGCTCACGGTGCCATCCAACCTGAGACCAGTGTCCCTGGTTTCATAGGAAATGTATGAGACTTTTGAATAGGAAGCATCCCAGAACAACAAGCCCAGGTTGCTGATTTCTTCTGCCATGTCTGCTGGCAAAAGTATCTGTGGGGCTGCCTACCAGATCCCTGAGATGTCTAAGGACGTACACCCAAGCCCAGGAAGTCATGATCAGGGCTCAGCAACATCAAGATGCTCCTCACAGAATGGATGATGCCCAGACACCAATGATCAATGCTCAGGTACCCTGGGCTTAAAGGGTACACCCCCCCAAAAGTAAGATGACAGGAATGTTGGAGGGAGAGGGATGGGAAGTCAACATGAATCCTGACTTTGTTTATAAGTCTGTTTCTCGATGATGAAAAGCTATTTGGAGAAGCTTAGTTGAATCTCAAGCTTCTTATACCGTCTGCAGATCTGAGTGCAGGTATTGATCATGACTCAAGGGCTTTTTATGTACTAGTTGTTCTAGGGATTGGGATGAGAGAGAATGGGATGAAGAGTAATATTGCATAATCAAAGATGGCACATTTTTAGGGTATAGAGACTTTAATGAGGAATAAAATGGAGATCCTGATTTCCCTCATAATATTTCTTTGCTGTTTTCTGCAAGGGACAGGGTCCTCATCAATGTGCAGACCTATGACTTGAGGGGCTCCTGGGAAGGCTTTACAGGAGAGGACTGTCCCCTACTTGCAGGACCTAATGACCAGGAAGACTACAAAGATTTTAATGTGGTCAGTGGGGAAGTAGCTTCAAGATAGCCAATCCAAAAACAACAACAACAACAACATAGCGAACCCTAGTGATTTATTCAAAGTGGATCTAAGACCCCTAATTCAGGACTAAAAAGGAGCCTAAGGAAGTTGAATGAGCTAAATGAGGATACATGCTGTCGGAGGTGTGAGAGGCCCCGTCCGTGTCTTCTCTCTTCACTCAGCCCATGCTCCCCTCTCCCGTGTTCCTCTGATTGATTACATCCATTTATCTCTCACATCAATGTAAGAAGAATACTCACATAGGGTCATCCAAAAGAGTGGAGAAGTGCTGTAATCCTGATTTGCGTCTGTGCGGGAACCACATTTCATGACACATCACACTCCCACTCTAGTTCCCCTCCCCCTGTCCTCTTCCATGGGCTTATCTTTTGGACTAGTATGACTGTCCAATAGCTATACCCATGGGTTTGCCTAATAGCAAGTAGGTGGTTAAGTGAACTGCATTTCAGTGAAAAATTCAAACAGGAAGGATTTTAAAAATTGGCATGGAAAGTCTCCCAGATGGGCATTCCATGCTCAAACCACTGAGCTCCAGGTCTCAGTTGGGTGGAGAGACAAGTGATACATGGCTGGATTCCAGTCATGCGCTAAGTGCTAAACCCGTACTTAGGAGGGAGGATAAGAGATTAACTGGATTAATTTCCAGCTCCCAGTCGGCACTGGGCTCTGCTCCCTGGACAGCGGGCCTAATGGCCGAGGATGCCCAAGACACCCATTTCAGAAGAGAGAGTGCTCCTTTTCCTCTACCACATCGCATTGTGAAAGAGGACGTACACTGGCACAGAGAGGAACTGAACACATAGGGAATCCAGGACATACCATCTTATCAGGACCAATGGTGTGAGTGGAGGGAAGGTGGGGTAGAAAGGAGGAACCGATTATAAGGATCTACATATAAAGGGAGATATCAGATAGTGTAAGATATGACAAAGTAATAATAATTTACAAATTATCAAGAGAGGGAGAAGAAAAATAAGGAGCCAATGCCAAGGGCTTAAATAGAAAGAAAGTGTTTTGAGAATAATGAGGGCAACAGATGTACAAAGGTGCTTGACATACAATGGACATATGCATGTTGGACGAGTCCCCAGTAAAATGATCTTTTAAAAAAAGAAAAAGCAAGGGAAAGATTAAGCAATAAGGAAAAGGAAAGAGAAAAGGAAGAATCTAAATGTGTTCAGTTTGTACCTGCCCAGAAATGAGGAGTAGCGTTATAGCTTGTGTCAACACACTAAGGGTGAGGACAAGATGGACTGGAAAACTGTAGGGAAAGTTAGAACCGACCATTGAGTTTTTTCTCTATGCCAGGTCGGCTGATATTTTGAGACTCCTTGTACTCCTCGCAGGTACTTTGGAGATCAGGTGTGACTAGACTTGTAAAGGTGTAACTTAACAAACTCCATTTCTCTTTAAAGCTCACTAGTCATAGTGACTCTGCATAAGCTGACCAAAGTATCCTGTAAACAGGAGTTTAACAAAAATGTCTGCTCTGTAAAGATAGTAAACATTTGTTGTCTGCTCTGTAGTAAACATTAGCTGTCTGCTCTGTAGAGATAATGATAAGATCAAAGTATTACAGCATGTCTTTCCCCTCCTTTGATATTCGTAAA
>PVJH01040811.1:0-15427 GCA_004026705.1 Nesogale talazaci
CTTCCAGAGCAGGACGGAAGAAAGGTCTGGTGTGTGGATTGAGAAACCACCCAGGGGACACACAGTGGTCTGGTCAGTAGCTGCCCGGGGTGGCTGCTGAAAGACCTCACTGTCACGATGCCGCCTGTGTGTCTATATTCATTGGCCATATTCGTCTCTTGTTTTTTGTTTCCGGTGATGTCCTCGCCTGGCTTAGATATCAAAGCAGAGTCGCTCCCGCGATGAGTTCGGTGCTGTTCGTATATTGGAAACAGTTCATGCAGGATTGGCACGAACTCTTCTGTCACCTCCGTGGTCCTTCATCTTCCGCAGGCTGTGAACCTTTCAGACAGCTCCTCGGGGGTGGTGACCCCCAACCATAACATTATTTTCATTACAACATTATCACTGTCATTTTGTTACTGTGATGAATCGGGCAACCCGTGAAAGGTTCAGAACTGCTGTCTTAAATGATCAGTATAATTTCTCCGCGAAACCTGCTAGTCACGGTCTTTTTCTTATGTCAGGAGGTTTTTTTGCTTTTTTTTTTTTTCCAGAAGTTTCTTTCTGATGAATTGACCATTACATTTTCAAGTTCTGAAATGGCCAACAGACCACAGGAAGACATGTCTTTAGGCTTCTGCTTGAAGCCAACAGCTCCCTCAAACTGTTCGCCTTGACTCAGGGCCGGGTTTCTGCTTTTTTTTATACGACTAGATCTGTTTCTTCTTGAGTTAGACTTCTTGAGATTTCCCATACCAGTCCGTGGGGATTTAGGTAAGCAACACACTTCTGGAAATGGATTCTTTCTTATAGATTGTCAACTCTGTGGGACTACCACTTGTCACCGTGCTGTGGGATGACGGTGATGATGATGTTAAATCTCATTGGGTTCTGCTGTCATGTTTCATTTCTGATGATTCGTAGACTTTGTGCTCACTGCCCATGACTGCATCTTCTCTGTGCATGAGCCGTGCACTGATCACGTCGCCTCACCACCACCTCTTACGGGGCCGATGGGGGCTGCCCAGGCGCCACACCCGGTGAGTGGCCGAATGGCGTGCCCTCTGAACCCACTGAGCGCCTAGGAAGGGTGGTCCGCAGGGATGGCTACAAAAATCCTAGAAGCCTCTCGGGAACAAAACGCTCATATCCAAATGGGATACTTTTGTTTCCCGCCCTGCATCCCATTCGGTGGACGCATTTCTGGGGGTGGAGCACCCCTCTCTTCAACCTTGTTCCGCAGAGTTCTCAGCACACTGCGACTGGCGCCAGGTCAAAATGACGATTTTAGGGCTGAGCCCCAGTGGCGTAGTGGTTGAGTGCGGGACTGCGGCCCACAGGCTTGGCGGTTCTAATCCAGCAGCAACTCTCCAGGAGCAAGGCTGGGTAGCTCCCACGACCACCAGAGGGCAGTGATGTCCCCCCCCCCCACAAAATGATGATCTTGCCATCCTCCAGGGACCCATGTCGTGTTCCATGGAAACACGTCATGTTCTTTAGGGTTTGGGAAACAGAAAGACGTTTGACGGGAGAGGCCAGGGCTATACGATAGACAGGGTACGGTTTCCTAACAACATTTCCCCGGGACAGCCCAGGCCACCCTCAAAGAATGAGCAGGGCTGCTGTTCGGATGAGAACCAGTGCCTCAGCGTTTCTTTCCTAACCTTTCCCATTTCTTAAGATTGCTTCCTATGATGGCTTTTTGAGACTCCTCCCTGGGGTCGTCCTAGCCTTCAAGAGGACACCATTGGGCTTGGTCAATGGAATTGCCATGTCCTTCTGAGCTGCCTATCAATCGAACTGGCCCCGCAGGGACAGGCCCCCCACCAACCAGAAGTCCTGGTTTCAATGAACCGTTCTGGTGTGGAAGGCCCCCAACAAGGCTGAGACGAGTGCATGACTGAGAGAATCTGCCTGCTGCCAATCCACGGATCATATAGACATGCTGAAACACTCGTTTGGAGTTAGCTCATGTCTGTCTGAGCTGGACTCCAGGCCTGACCCTGATATTGGGGGCCGGGCACTGGGGGAGAGGCCAGGAGGTAATGGTAAGGAAGATAGAAAAGGCGTCTACCCCAGGGAAGCTCCTGCCTTAGAAGGACCCGCAGACAATCAATAAGCAAATGTGTCAGAGCCAGTGGCCGAGACACTGGGTAGCAGGACTGGATTAGCTAGAGCGGTCTGCAGGACCTCTCTGAGAATGTGCTGATCCCACTGAAGGAACTTGTTATGGGTCAAGCTAGGGCCCCTCTCCACCACAAAGAACTGGGGAAGTCCTCAACCCTATCCTCCTGTAAAGATGAGCCCATTTGGAAAATGAGGGGGGAGATCTTTGTTATGTGAATGAGGCCATCCTGGTGGGGCTGGTGGTGGAATCAGCGGCCGCCGAGTTAGCCCTCCCACTCATGGTGACTCCGTGCACAATGGAAGGGAAGCCTGCCTGGTCCTGTGTCGCTCCACGAAGGGTTGGAGGTCGGATCTTTGGGAACCAGAGAATTTCTATTGCCTGGTTTTGGGAGACAGATCGCTGAGCCTTCCTTCCTAATCCATCTTAGTCTGGAAGTTCCGACTGAACGTCTTTAGCATCCCAGCTATACACACCACACCCCACTGACCAACAGCGTGAGGCCACACAGGAAACGCATGTGGAGATGAGAATTCCACTGCAGACCCACTGCTGATCACTTCTGAGTTAGGAAGAGAGGCAGAGATGCCCACGGGAGGACCACCTCACGGGAGTGCCACAGATCACCTGCAGACTCCAGCAAGCAGGAGAGTGGCCACAGGAGGAACCGGAAAATCGGGACGTGGCCACAGAGGTGCTGACCCAGCTGAGATCCCAGCTTGGACTTTCACCCTGTGAGATAGCCTGTGTCCGACTTTGCCGGACATGATAGTTTCTTTTGCTGTGGGAGTGCAAGGAAATGAGAATGCCTCCTGTCTTACTGATCACCTCCCTGTCTCAGAAGAGACACCGCCACCTGTTCAAAGATGGCACGGTTCCCCGTGCTCGGTGCCCTCCCTCTCAAGACAGCCGCAGAGTGAAGGGTTATGCCAACTAGACACTCTTGGGTAAGTGTAGGGGCAGAGCCCCATCTGTCACTTGGGTGGCAGCTTGATGACACTTCTTTGGTGTCCTAAGCCTTTCTAGAAGAGAGAGACACCGAGCAGAAGAGTCTAATCCTTTTTGGCTTTCGCCTGGACCTTGCTGTCTGCTTCCCTCATCACCGGTTGCACGGCTTGTGGATCTGCTGGACTATCTATTGATGGTGGATCCATGGAGCCAACTTTGGACCTCTGCATCCACCAGCCTGAGCCTCTGCTGGTTCTGCTTCATCATCCCACTTCCTCCTCACCAGCCTCCACGAGTCAGAAGAAGCCTGGCTGGACTGGATTGACCTCTTTCTATACCAGCCATTGCTCCCTAGAGCCGTCTTCCTACCGCCAGCCCAGGCAAGGGTCGCTGGTTTGGCTTCTTGAGGGAGCCGGGTCCCACGCACACCTGCGCCGGATGATGGGTGTCTCAGATGGATCCCTCGTGGTGGGGAGAAAGATGGCACCACCGTGGAGGCAGTTCGAGTCCATTGTGCAAACGACCGTGCAGTCTCGGCCTGGTCTCCAGTTTGGCTTCTCAGAGAGGAGTTGCTGATGAAGAGATTTGCTATCTGGAGCAGGGGTGGCCCGTCGGCTCATCATGGGCTGTGGGTTGTCTCCAGGAAGGAGACTTGGCCGTGGACAGCATGTTTCTCTTTAGCAGAAGGGCAAGTGCTGGAGACCCAGGTCAAGGGCAAGGCGCCAGCTGTCGACACTCGAGCAGCTGCGCGAGTGGGAGCTTCTGTCCTGAAGGAGTGGAGAGCTGGTGGGCGCCCCACAGGAACCGCCACAATCTGCCCACGGGGCCCGCCGGGCCCCTGGCTTCTGATGAGTCGTGGCGGATGCTGACCGGGCTCGTGCTAGGGGACTGAACCTTCGCCCTGGCCCCACCTCTGCAGCTGGTCCCCAGGCACTGACTCAACCTCTCGGGAGGTCTTGAGTTCCAGCATTCTGCTGTCCTGGGTGGTGGTCTTCAAGCGTCCGCTCAGCTTCAGCACAGGCAGAAAGATAGTCTTTCATCGTCTTGGAGGCTAGAATCCAGCAGGCAGGCCACCAGCTTGCCAAGACTGTCCTCTCCCTCTGTCAATGCCTGTCTGTCCCGGCTTCTGTTTCTTGGCCCCTTGGTCTTCGTGTGGCCTGGTAGTCTCTGTGTGCTCCCACCTCTGCTCGTTTCTCTGCTTTCTTATTAGCTTTCTTATTAGCATGATTTGATTTCAAATGGGGTTGGCTTGAAACACACCCTACCCAAATACTGCCTCTTAAAATAACAAAAAAACCCGACCAAGCAAAAACAATTCCCAAATGGGATTATAACCACAAGTCTGAGAGTAACGATTTACCACACATCTATTGGGGGAAGGGGGAGACACAATCCATCACATTTCACCTCTGGGCTATGCTCCCCAAAATTCATGTCCTTCCCACATGCAGAACACATTTGTCCCCATCCCATCAGCTCAAAAGGCTTATATCAAAAGTAAATAAATAAAATAAAAGCTTTATACCTGGGGCAAGCTCCTCTTCTGAGGTATAATGGGGGCAGAGATGGGGGACATTGGAGGGAATGAAGCAATGACAGGCATCAAGCAAGCCTCAAGTCCAGCTGAAACACCCACATTAGCTCTCAAGACTTGAAAAGGGCCCTCTGCTCTCAGGGGTTATCCAGGCAAGGACCCTGCCTCCAACCCTGGGTGCTGGCCATGCTCTCTGGATGCTGCGTGGAGGTCCCTCAGACACCACCTTCAGCTCCACCTACCAGGACCCTTGGGGCAGCAGCTCTGCTCTTTCAGCGCCCACCCTGGCAGGCACGAGTTCTTTTGCTTCTTGGGCACGGCGGCCTACTCCCCTCACTTGGGAAATGTAGCTCCATCCTCTTGGCATTGGGAGCTGGCAGCCCTACACTCTGGAGTCGTGGTGGTCAGGTTCTGAGTCTTTGGAACTCAGAAGGCCATGGCACCACCCTTTGGGATCTAGGAGACGTGGGTGGACCCTGGAGAGATTCTAGCTGAGACAGTTCTGCTCCCCTTCTCCTTTGGATGGTTCTTCTGATCATCGACCCTCTCCAGGCACGGGACTTTCCTTTCCAACAGATGTGGCTACTCTGGCCTGTTTCCTGTCAGTAAAATTCCCAGAGGCAGACAGCATTCTTTCCTTTTGTTCGTTCTCTGGCCCCTTCTGCCTAAGCTGATTTGCTTTCTGCCATGGTACTAGGCCAGATCCATCCGTCACAGGCTTAATCTCCTCACAAAAGACTGAGTCACCAAGCCCTGGGTGAGAATTTGGAGCACGTGTCCTGGGTTTGTACAACAGAATTTTCCAAAGCTTCAAGTTCTGGTTTCATTTTCCATGATTCATGGGTCGGTCCGCCTCTCTCCTGGTGTTTTGCTGTAAGTGGCAAGGAGAAGTCTCTTTGAGATCTTGCTGAGAAATTTCCTTCCCCAGATATCCAGACTCATCACTCACAAGTTCTACCTTCCACCAAACCTTTGACTATAATTCAGACACGTTCTTTACCACAGCATCACATGCCTCAGGGCCCTGCATGGAACCCCTCCCTGCAATGTCCGGCCACCGTTTACAGTCTCACAGGAGGAACAGTCAGCACCTGCATTACTAACAATGCCCTGTTTGGGATAGAAACCTTCATCGCAGTTCTCAGTTCTTCCTGAGACTCAACACAACCGTCATTGCTCAACCTCATTTTGACTAACCCATCTGCTCACGGTAGGGCCATAGGATTTTACAGTCCTCTGCCACCTGTTTCATTCTGGAGCCCTGGTGGCCCCGTAGATTGTGCAGGGGGCTGCTAAGGGCTAGGTCAGCAGTGGACACCTGCCAGGAGCAAGCGGATACTGCTTCCATGGAGTTTTCTAGCCTTGGAAACCCCAAGGGGCATCTCGACTCTGTCCTGTGGGGTTTCTATGCACAATCCCATTGTCAGTGAGTCGATGCCGACCCGCCGTGATCCTTTGAAACCCACTACCACAGGATTCATGCCAGCTCATGGCCGCCCCCTCCCCAGATGCAGGTTTTCAAGACCATAGCTGTTTACTGGGATGGGAAATCCCACCTTGCTCACGTGGAGTGGCTAGTGGTTTCTAACTGTGGACCAGGCGGGTCTCAGTCCCACACGCAACCACGGTACCATCAGGGCTCATTTTAGACCCCTTCAGTCCTTCCAGCTGTTACCCAACTTCAAAACCATCTCTGTGTGCTAGATGCTTGTTAGGGCTACACTTTCCTTTCTTGGTATCCTATTCTGCTTTCGTTCTCAGGAAAGCCATGACAGAAGTAACAGAAGTGCGTGGCTTTAATGTCACAGGAGACTAGAAGTCTGAAATCAGGGGATATTCTCTCTCTCTCTCTCTCTCTCTCAGTCGCCAGGCCTGTGTATTCTGCCTGCTGGAAACAGTACACCAGGTAAGGGTGATTTGCTTAGAACAAGAGTCCTCAGAGATTGGTTTGGGACCTGTGGGAGGTTGGAAGGTCAGAGTTGGTTTCACAACACTAGTAAGGCGTCATTCACTCTTTTACACTCTCAGTATTCAGAGGTGAGATGACGTGTGATTCTGGGACAAATTGGATGCAGAAGCAGATATCGGCAACCCAGCTGCCTTTTATTAAGCTAGACATTAAGGCCACTTGCCACAACAACAATGACAACAAAAGTGTAATAATGTCACTCTGGCCCATTAAAAAATTTTTTTTTTGAAAAAGAACACTCATTTTTCATTCACCTGATGTTATTCATGTTAGCATGTAATAGTTTCATTACTGCCACCTAAAATGAAATGTACACTTGAAACATGGGTTTAACTTCTCAAGTGGTAGATGTGAGCACAGTTAAATTCCCTAAGCAGAAGCTCTTTGCACCCTCCGTCTATTTCAAGAGTGCAAATGAATCTGGAAACCAGCAGGCCGAGACCCTCTGATCTGGGGCAGGAGCAGTGTCCTACAGCATGGCACCCTGTCCCCAGAGGGCATCCCTGCCCAGGTGGCATCATGCTGTCGACTGTCTCAGCCCTCTTCAGGGCAGCAGCTTCTTGGTGGTGGTGTATGCAACATCTCCTTTGCTGGACAAGTGTGTCTCTGGCTGCTGTGGTGTTATCGGAAGTAAACTCTTAGTAGAGGTGCCAGCTGGAAGCCTGTGGATGAGAAAAGCCAACTCAGGTGTGGAATATTCCAGATGGATGACAGGCTCTACCAGGGTGGGACGCATTCAGTGGAGCCCCCAAGCACCATACTGGGCACTCAGCATGAATCTTAGTGGCTGGCAGGTTGGCACTGACAGGGTAGGTTGGCTGCAAACAGTGGGCACCTGTGCCGTGAGGCCAGTGTACCTTTAATCTCTGCCACAATGGCTCATGGATTCATGAGATCGTGCCAGTCCAAGGGTGGCAAATGATAAGATGGGGTTCTACAGCCCAGTCTTTGAGGGTGTTTACCGCATTTTCCATCGGGTACATTCTGATAGGCATTGACAGGTGATACACAGATCTTGATTCTTGGTGCCTCTTCTGTTAGGTTCATCGGTATGCTGCTTCCTCACCTCTTCTTCCTCAGAATCTGGTCCTTCTTTCGAGCCTCTAACCACACACGCAGTCCAGCTATTTGCTACTGCCCGTGAACCTGCATATATCCCCACCTGGGCCACGTCTCTTTCCTCATGATCAGACGCACCACTCTCGACTCTTCCTTTTGAGATTTTTACCTCATTGCTGTCTTTCAGAGCCATCTGCGAATGGGTTAGACAGCACAACTTTGGTCCGCTTTGGGTTGGTCCACTTTGCCCCCGTTATCAGTGTGGCATGCAGAATCATGGTTCCCTTATCAATATCGTTCTTATACCCAGAACCTGTGAATATGTTACGTTCCATAGGAAGGCGGAAGATGGAATTAAGATGGGGACAGGGCTTTGAACGGCCTCATTCTGGCTTGGTCTACTGCTCATTTTCTTTTCTATCCTGCTCGCTGCCCCGGAGTCGTTGCCAACGACAGCCCCTGACAGGAGTAGAAAGCCTCATCTATCTCCATGGCTGGTAGCTTTGAACTGCTGACTTGGTGGTTGGCAGCCCAATGCATAGCCCACTCCACCTGGTGGGTTTATCTAGATATGCCGAATCAGAATCTATATTTTAACAAGATCCCTAGGCATGTATTCCCCATGGATGAAAACACCACCTGAGGAGCGATACGAAGCACCCAGAGAGCTTTTTAAATGCAGAAACTGGCCTTGGTGGGCTAGTGGTTACTCACTGGACTTCTATATGCAAGGTCAGTTACAGCCTCAGAAACTCACAGGGGCTGTTCTGTCCTGTCCTATAGGGACCCCGGGAGTCAGAACTGACTCCGTGGCAGGGAGGCGTGAAAATGTAAATTCTCATCAGATGCATCAATCTGTTTGGAGTCTCTGCGGAGAAGATGAGCCTACATTATCCCAGGAGGGGCCAACAGTAATCACAAGGGTCCACAGAAGTAAAACAGAGTGGCAGGAGAGACAGAGTCAGCAGCACCCGAGGAGGCAGGATGAAAACAAAGGACTAGAAAGACACAACTCACTGTTGCTGGCTATGAAGATGGAGGACAAGGCCACAGACCACGGGATGTATTTGACCTTGGAAGCTGGAGAACGCAAGGACACAGATTCTCCTCTGGAATCTTCCGGAAGGACACAGCTCTGTTGACACCTCACTAATAGCCCAAGGGGACACGACTCAGACGTCTGACCTCCAAAAGTGTAGGAGGACAAATCTGCGTTGCTTTAAGCGACTAAAGCTGTGGTCATCTGTGGTCAGCCAGCATCAGAAACAAATGCATCAAGCACTCCCATCTGCAAACCAGACTTGCTATAGATCATTCTCCAGCTGATCATAAAGAATCCTGGCCTTTATGGACATAGATAGGCGGGAGCCTAGCGTGGGACAGGCCTTGGTGCATTAGTGTCAGATGATATAAGAATTTGGGTTGGGGCTGAGCCCCGGTGGCGTAGTGGTTTAATGCAGGACTGCCACCCATTGGCTTGGCGGTTCAAATCCAGCAGCAGCTCTCCAGGAGCAAGGCTGGGTAGCTCCCACGACCACCAGAGGGCAGTGATGCCCCTCCCCCAAAAAAGTTTGGGTTAATTATTTGTGCAGTTTCTCTTTTGTGCCTGGCCCCGCCAGTCATCAATCCCAAATGTATCAGCTCCAGGTCTTCTGCCTCTTGCACTCATGATGGAATCAGGCTTATGGAGGGTAGGCCCCATGATCACTGGCTGTCAGACTCAGAAACTCCCTAGCTACCAGGGTCCAGGAATGTGCCAAGAGTCTTCAAAATTTATTTGTCTGTGCAGTGATCCCAGTTTTATAGCATTTCTGCCCTCTTCCTACTCTGCGTCCAAAGTGCCTGGTGCTCATTTTCAACCTATCCCTCTTCCTACCTGCCACTCCAGATAAACAGAGATCAACCTACAGCCTCTGTGCTGTCTCTGCCTTTCGGGGGAACTTTCATATAAATTGAATCACTCATTCATGTAGCTTTTTATTTTTCTGACTTCTTCCCCTCATAATCACGTTTTGAAGAGTCATCCATGTTGGGGTAGACGTCTGACCAGTCAGAATCTCCACATCTCCCAACCCAGGTGAGCTCCCTGGACCGGCTGAGCATGCAGTTCTCTGCTGGTCCTTCTTTGTCTTGCTTCACGGAATCTCCTGCACACAGTTTAATGTTTAGTCAGAGACTCGAGAAGATGTCTATCTGATGCCTGGAGTCCTTTCTCTGGAGAACTCCCCCCTCTGGAAATTCCAGCCACCTTGGCTTGCAAACTGTGATCGTTGTCTCTTCAGCTCAGTCAGGCAGTCTTGCTTGGCCAGATCACTGCTTCTCGGACTGTGATTTGCAAAGGACCACTTCGTAGATTTCTGTCCCTCCAAGCTGATTCTACCTGGTCTCTTTTCCAGGGTCTGACAGAAATGGTTTATACGAGTCAGAATGGACTGGACGGCCGCAGGTTGTGCCTTTTGTTTGGGTTTCTGGTTGCTTCTCTTCGTGTGCACATTTGCTTCCACTTCCACACTGCAGCCAGACATGACTTTCTTTTTTTTTGTCATTTAATTTCCCCCCCACAGGGGTTTTGTGGTGAAATTAATCTTTTTACAGTGTGTAATTTGATGACTGTTGTCGACTGTGTACAAGTGGTAGGTGCCACGGTCAAGGTGTGGAACAGCGCCTTCCATGTCCGCACGCGCTTGCTCCTTCACTCCCAACCTTCTCCCCTCTCCCCGGCCCCTGTGCCAACACTGAGCAGCTCCCTCATGCCCCACACGATGGGGCGGTGGTGGGATGTCATCCAGTCAATTGTGTTCCAATATGATGGCGCAGAACTGTCCGAGGAGTTTCCTCAGCTGAAATCTGTATGACAACCAATTGCCGGGTCTTTTCTCCCCTGGAACACCTGGTGGGCTTGAACCACCAACCTTTTGGTTAACTGTTGGGGGGGGGGGGGAGCCAGCTCCCCTCCTAACTAATCGTCAGCTCGATAGGCACAATTGTACAGTTAAATATACACATAGATGTAATTGTAAAGTCATAGGAGAGATGGGAGAGAGTACAATAAAGAAATCAGACACGTGATGGTAGCAGGAAAACGCACTTGGAACAAATCTCCAACTCCCAGAGTGGCGACTTTCCTGTCGTGGAGTACTGGCCTTCCATATTCCCTCCGTACCCGTCAGGGAATAAGTCCCAGTCATAGTTCCCTCAGTGTTAAGAATTCCACAGTTAGCAGCTGAGCACTTTAACCAGTGTGCCACCAAAGCTCCCTCTCCATCTCTCGCTAATAGAATTTCCCATTACGATGACGATACAGCGCGTCATCTTTCGTGTCTTCTGCCTTTCATCTGTTGCTGTTGTTGTCAGGTGTCAGAGTCGGTTCTGACCCGTATCGACCTTCCACGCGACAGAAGAAAGCACTGCCTGGGTCCTCCCCACCCTCAGAATTGCTCCTGTGCGTGAGCCCGTTTCCTTGTCGGCACAGTGCTCAGGGTCGTCCTCTTTTTTGTGCTGCCCCTCTACTTCACTAAACACGATGTCCTTCCTCAGGGACTGGTCTCTCCTGACAGCATGGCCAAAGTGTGTAAGGCAAAGTCTTCCCATCCTTACCTGACATTTAGCATGCTGTTTGTGACAGTCACCCACATTAACTGCGTGTGCTAACATGTTCTTTATTCACTGGAGGAGCATTCCATTGTTGGACTATAACACGATTTGTTTACCCCTTCATCATTGCACGGACATTTTGATTGCTTACAAATGTAGGGTATGAAGACACATGCTTCCATAGCATTCACATCCATATCTTTGTGTGGACGTATGGGAAAATGCTGGTGCTTATTCTAAGAGCATGTGTGACTTTTTAAGCTCACCATATCGCTTGACAAAGTAGCCGTACACATTTGCACACCCACTATCAATGGTTGCATTCCAGCTGCTTCTCAGCACTTTGTCATTTTAACTTTCTGTTCAGGAGCCCTGGTGGTAGAGCGGCTGTGCGTTGGGCTGCTAAGGAGGGCATTGATTTTCACTTTGAATTAGACTAGTACATTTGTCAAAAACAAAGTGTGGTCTTATTTCTGTATTTTATATTTTGTTCCATGGATCTATATGTTCACCCTTGGGCCAATTTCACAGTATCTTAATAATTCTAACTTGACTGTGGCCCATTGGCTTGGCGGTTCAAATCCAGCAGCAGCTCTCTGGGAGCAAGACTGGGTAGCTCCCACGACTACTGGAGGGCAGCGATTCCGCGCCCCCCTCCCCCCCAAATGATAACTTTCTAGTGTGCTTTGAAAAATAAACATGTGTCGGATTCCAAAGTCTATGCCCTAACCAGAGGTTGGCAAACTTTTTCTAGAAAGGACTAAGTAGTAAATAAGCTGGGTTTTGTAGCCCATACAATCTGTCACACTGTTCAGTTCTGCTGTTGTAGTCCCAAGGCAAGGCACAGATAAGATGTAAATGAGTGACTGTTTGTTTCCAATGAAATTGATCTACAAAAACAAGGGTGGGTACAATTTGGTGTGTAAGTTACTGTTTTCAGATCTCTGCTCTTAAAACAATTACATGTACCTATTTTCTCCCTCTTTTCCCTTAATACCCAAAGTTTTTGGTTCAACAAATACAGTGTTATGTCTAGCACAAGATTCTGAGCTTAGTGCTGGATGGGATGAAGAAACTAAGTCCTGCCTCGAGGGAACCTCAGATGAGGAAAGGATGGGTGCATAGACACATGTCTATAGTACGAGACTGATTGGAGACTGTGCTAAAAGAACAGGTATATCCTGAGGAGAGTTTTTCCTGACATATGAGATTTTGTGGGGTAGCTGACACAGGGCATGAAGCTCTGAGGGAGAGAATTATAGGCAGAGATGGGTAAAAGAATGTTCCAGATGGTGAGGCCAGCACAAACAGTACGTTTTCTATGTATGTATCACTCACCTTTACGAACATTCATGTCTTCCTTCTCTTTTCTTTCACAGAACCATATGTTCTTTGGTCTACATTGGTTTTTGGCTTGTATCTGTCTTCTCTCTCTCTCTTTCTCTCAAGATTCTGTCCTTTCTTATGTCCTCTCTTCTTTCTTAGCCACTGAATCACTGCTGATCCAGTCTTTCTGCAGTGGCTGTCAGAAACAAATTTATATCGCAAATTTCATCTGAAGTTTAATAACATTACTGGCATGCTCATTTGGTTTATCTAAGGCAAACAGTTATAGAATACAAAAAAATGCCATTTAACCCAAGTGAAATATTAACTTACTTCTGTCACTTCAGTCAAGGTTGAAATCCTCGCGTCGATTCCAGGCAGTCAATAACACCCACCATCGGACTCGTGTCATTCCCTTGTCTCTCAAACTTGGTCTTCTACTTTCTGTCTGATTTATGTCAGTCTTTCTCTTTGAAAATCTTCTGCCTGATCGTGGTTTTCTTCTTCTCATCTACCCTTTACTTTCCCTTGTACTTTTGGGTTTTTTGTACATTGAGGCATCCTATTTCTTTTCTCTCCTCTGGAAAAAAAAAACTTTGTTATTCAGCAAATATTTATGAGCGCACAGTAGGACCTTTTCTAGGTACTGGAGATACCAAACAAAACAAAAATATCTATCCTTGTGGAACTTATGATCTAACAGTGGAAAACAAAAGAAACAAAACGGTTAAGTAAACTGCATACTATAGAATGATAAATGCTATCAAGGAGGAAAAAAACCTCTGAGAATCTTTAGGTGGTTTAAACAGTGTTCAGCTACTAAAAGAAAGGAAGCAGGCTTGAGTCTACCCAGAAGCACCTTGGCCTGGTGATTTATTTCCCAATAGTCAGCCAGTGTAAACTTGATGGAGCAGCGTTACTCAGACACACACGGGGTTGCAATTCGTTTGAATAAACTCAATGGCAAATGGTACTGATGTGAAAAATTTAAATAGATTGATCAGAAAATATCGCTGAAAGGTTATTTGAGCAGATACTTGAAGCAAGGAAAAAGCCAAGCAGACATCTGTGGGGAGAGCACTGAATGCATTCCATGTCAAAGAACAGCATGTGCAAAGTCCTCAGGCCGGAGGGTACTTTGCTTAGTGGTGTTCAAGGAGTCATTGTGTTAGTCTGGGTAGACTAGAGAAACAAATTCATAAACACGCATATGTATACAAGGGAGAGGTTTATATACAAGAGAAATGGATCATTGAGAAAGCATTCCAGTGGAATCCAGGCAAAGCTCACAAGTCTGATATTAGCCCACATGTCTGAAACCAGTCTATAAAGTCTTTAGATTCACAAGGCACATCCAGTGACGCCAGTGACAGGTGCAGTCTTATGTATTCAGTGGTGGTAGAAACACCTCAGTGCTGGCAGGGGTCTCCACGTTGGGTTCCATCACGGCAAGCCCATGTAGCTTCTTCTCTGGCTCCTCCAGATTCCAGGACTCAATCTATGAGCATGCTGCCATGTTGTCTTGACTGTAGAGTTCCCAAGGGAATCGAGTCTATAGTCTCCTCCATGGGGGAAGTATCACGAGCTTTCCCAGAATTCTCAGGAGAAAGCCATGCCCACACAGAGGTCTCATTGACTATCTCCAGATTGACAGGCTAGACTCCACCCCTACACTCTTAATCAAATTGGCACCAGGGTACATGACTGCCACATCATCAATTGAATTAAGCATGTTTGTACATATATGCTGCCCTCATTCTTTTCTAGCCATTTCCTTCCTCTTGAGCCTTTGGTATCAGCTCCCCCCTCTTGGAAAGCATTTTTAAGATGAATGTATATAATCAATCAAATTGTGAGACTGAATGACATTAATAAATAACTTGCTGATATGAGATTAATTTTTCCTGTATGCTCTCGTGGTAGTTATATGTACCGCCACCTTTTACTTATAAGAATGTTAAACATGCCCTACAATAAACACTTCTATGTCATACTATAAACACACTCTTTAAATCTGCATACAGAGGGCAGGCATTTAGTTTAAAGTGACCAGATTTTAACATTGGTAAAGCGGGACACCATTGACCAGGGGGCAAGGGTTGAGGGGGTATATTCCCTTCCTATTCTCCATTTTCCTAGCTTGTTGTGCATTCTTTCCAAAAATTGGGACTTTTTAAAAACACCACGGGACGCTAGAAAAATTAAAATAGGGACTGTCCTGCCAAAAGTAGGGCGTCTGGTCACTTTCGTTATCTATTTGAAGTAGTTCCATATCAATTTCTCTAGTCTCCTATCATGCTGCTGCTGTTAGGTGTGGTCAAGTTGGTTCAACAGAGTGGCCTGTGCACAACGGAACAAAACACTGCCTACTCAGGCACAATTGTTACGTATGAACCCATTGTCGTTGTCAATCCAGCTTGTGGAAGGTCTCCTTTTCTCACCGCCCCTCTCCTTTATCAACCGCGGTGTCTTTAATTGTAGCAATGATCAACTTGTTTGCTTTCCTTCCCTGCACTTTGCTCGATACTCTGTTGAGAACTCTCAAGTTGGACACCTTGTGATTCACTCTATTTCCAGCACCTGACACAGGCTTGGCAAAATTGCTTACTGAAAGACAGTATCTATGAAACGACATAGAATTAAAAAAAAAAAAAAAGTTTATCCAACCTAGCCAGAGAAGCCTTGTGTCTCAGCTTGGAACAAAAACAAGACTCCCTTTACCATTGTGTTGCTTCAGACTCCTAGAGACTCTCTCTATAGCAGAATGACAGGTGCCGGACCAGCACCGTCCTCACAGTCACTGTTGCTTGAGCACGTTGATGCTGTCATTGTACTAGTCCATCTCGTGGATGCTTGTAGTCTTTTTGTTGTTGTTGTTGCTGAACTTCTA
>PVJH01040812.1:0-15415 GCA_004026705.1 Nesogale talazaci
CTCTGTCCAAATGCTGGATAACTGGGTAAAAGCCCTATTGCTGCCACAAACAAAAACTGAACTATTAAGGGCACATAAGGAGCCCGTATCATTAACAACCCTAGAACAAGAAACAAATCCCGCCATTTCTACAAAATCTCACAAGTATTGTTCAGGACTCTTCCTCTTCCTCCCTTCTTGTATTTATCCCTGTGGGTGTAATCTTATCTAAGTAAAGTTTTCTTTTGTGAAAAAATAGATTTTAAAATCCTATTTTTGAAAACCTAATTGTAACTTCAAGCTATTTAAAAGGGAGCTCAGGTGGGGCAGTGGATTTCGTACTGTTTTGCAAACCCAAATGTCAGTAGTTCAAACCACCCGTCACTCCACTGAGCAAGATGAGGCCTTATAATCACATAATAGCTACAATATGCAAAACCACTGGGACAGTTTGGCATGGACAATGCTACAGGCTCATTATGAGCTGGAAGTGACTTCATGACAGTGAGTATCAGGGAAGCAGAATTATGTCATACCTCTGCTATCAATTTGAAATTTCGGTTCCAATATGCCTAAAATTTTCCTTTATACTTATTATTGATTTTAAAAATATAATCTTCCATGTCTTTTCTAAATCTAAATATTTGTCAGCATAATGTAAAACATTTTTAAGCTCAAAGATAAAGAAAAACTAGAAGCACATTGCTTAATGAATATGTTAGAATAAAGGGGGGAGAAAGAAAGTAAAATCATGGAAGAAAAAGCAAGGAAGAAGAAGGAAGGAAATGCTGTCGCGTATGGATTCTCACACTTTTTCAGCATTTGAACTGCTTACAAAATAATCAAGGCAAAATTATCTACCTACTACAAAAATACAAAGGATATGTTTATTTTTATTTATCTATTACATATATTCATAAATACATTGGGAATTCTTTATATATGCAATGTATGTTTATGGACCTTGCATAACTGCATGAGTTCATATTGCATAACACACCACAATTAACTATGTATATATTTTTGTCTTTCCCTACGTTTACTCTGATGACTTGCACTGAATGGAATGAGCTAGTGATGCATAGTCTGAACAGTAGCTGCTAATTGCCAGCCTCAAGCACACTTTCAAATGACCATCAGTCATGGTGGAACAGTACTTGGACTTAGTGATCGTTATGTGAGGAAAGGTTGACTCACATAAATAGGTAGAGCCAAATAATGCAGTCATGGAAGTAGCATTTTCTCATGTTTGGGTACTTTCCCTCTTCAGGTTCATGCACTGTGGACTTCCTCTGAATGTTGACTTGTAATGTCAAAATCGCCCATCCCCGATGAAAGTGATATATTTTTGTCTTCTTATGTGGCCCAGTTCTTAAGGACCATTTAAATTCCCTTTCTTATGTTTAAGAGAAGAAAATCAATGTCTAAAAATTGACAATAACTTAGTTTGTCAGTTTTGCTTCACTTAGCGCAATTTTCTGATGCATTTGACACCTAGTATTATACCTGATGGGCTGCACTATCAATTAAGTGACGGTATTGACGATAGGCTTACATCTATTTTTTAATGCCATGCAATCTACCATACTACATAAGCAATTGACTAGCACATCATGATTGACTACTGAACAGTCCTCATGCAGTATAAGGAGGAAAAAGAAATGGGTGAAAGAGTCTTTCAAAACATTCATTTTTAAATAATCATGTGCATATTGGCATAAATTTACTCAGATTTTTATGGAGGAGTGTTATTATTAACTGCCCTTCAATCAGCTCTGACTCATGATAACCTTATGTTTAAACATTGTGTTGAGTCAATCTTTAGGTTACATTGAAAGTGCTTGCTGTCAAATGTCTTTGACTCAGTTTCTTCTCATGGAAACTCTAACTGTATACTACTAGCCATTCCTTCACTGTCTCACCAACATAGTTTTGTTTGAAGCACAGATACTGTGTGGACTCATAAAGTATGATATGTTTTTCCATGATAACATGACCAAGATACTTGAGACAAAGTCTTGCCATTGTTTCATTCACCCATCCTGATTGTACTTCTTCTAAGACAGGTTTGTTTGTACTCATAAAAGTATATGGTACTCACTAAGTTTTTTTTATCCCAACCATAATTCAAATTCAGTAATCTTTCTGCAGACTTGTTTATTCATTGTCCAACTTTCACACTCACACAAAATGAATGAAAATTCTATGGTTTCACTCAAGTGCATCATGATCCACAAGAGGTATCTTTGTTCTTTACCACTTTAAAATCATATAATTGTCTGCTCACCTTCCTGATATGATCATTAAAGACAAATATGTGCATAAGCAAATGTGGAGAAGAAAGTGGATGGTGCCAGGCTATCAAAAGATATAGCTTCTGGGGTCTTAAAGGCTTGAAGGTAAACAAACAGCCATCAAGCTCAGAAGCAACAAAGCCCAGATGGAAGAAGGACACCAGCTTGTGTGACCACCAGGTGTTGACGGGATCAGGTATCAGACTTCAAAGAACAAAAATTTATATATTTGTAAATAAGGGTGTGGGTGCAGACTGAAGACTCAAAGTCCATCTGTAGGTATTGGGACATCCACTTAAAGAAGGGTCATGGAGAGGAGGCTAACCAGTAAGGTTGCAGTGTAGCAATGACAAACCATGTAACATACCTCAAGCTCTTCAATTCTTTTCTCTAATATGACCCCAATTCTCCCTTACAAATCCAGATAAACCACAGGATATACACTGGTACACATAGGAACCAGAAACATAGGGAATTCAGGACAGATGATCCCTTCAGTACCAGCAATATTGGGAGAGTGTGGGGAAGGTGAGGTAGAAAGGAGTAACAGATTATAAGGAACTACATATAACCTCCCTGTGGTATAGACAACAGGGAAGTGTGTAAAGGGAGACATTGGGCAGAGTAACATGACTAACTAATAATAAATTATAAACTATTAAGGGTTCATGAAGGAAGGGGAGGGAGGGCGGAAATGAGAAGCTAATACCAAGGGCTTAAATGGAAAGCAAATATTTTGAGAATGATGAGGGCAACAAATGTACAAATATCTTTGATATACAATAGATGGATGAATGGGTTGGGATTAAGATTTGTATGAGTGGGGCTTGGTGGTTCAAATCCAGCAACAGCTTTCCAGGAGCAAGGCTGGGTAGCTCCCACAACCATCAGAGGGCAGTAATACCCAACAAAACAAAACAAAAAGAGCTGTATGAGCCCCTAATAACATGGATTTTTAAGTTTAAATGCAGCATAATTTTCCAAAGCAAAAACAGTTGTTTAGCTAATCTTTCCAATAATGCTGGATTCAAATAAAATTGAATTCTTGGCAACAGCAATCTATTCTTTTTCTTCATGATGATAATTTTGCTTTTCCTTTGCATCGACTTATAATCCATACTGAGGAGTGCAGTCTTTGACATCCATCTGCAAGTTATTTCCCAGCTTTCAGCAAAAAAATTATTTCACTTGCATGTGTCAGGTTGTGAATTTTCCCTCCGTTTCTGAAGGCATTTTCTTCTTCACATAGCAGAGTTCTTCTATTATCTGTTGAGCTGTTGACTAAGTATGGGGCAGCTTAGCCTGATGCATTTTAAGCCACACAGAATGCTATGCATATCAACAACACAGTGAATCAAAGTCACATTATTTTACACATGTTTTGTTACCTGTTACCACTAAGGTCTCTGGGTTTTCCTTAAAAAAAAACGAAAATGTGTGAGTCATTACTGTATGTTGTTTCAAATGGAACACTCTTTTCTAATATAAATGTGACAAGTTATAATTTTGAGATTTATTCAGCTGTTTTGTAAATAAAACTATTTTATGATTAGTCTCTGTGCATTTATAATATATTGTATTATATATATATTATAAATACAAATATTATAGTATTATAAAGCAGCACAATGTGAACTGAAATTTTTATCTCATTATATGAAGATGTTAATTAGTTGCACATATCAGAAATGCTACATGAAATAGACTAATATAAAAAAATAGATGTATTGGCTCAAGTAAATAACAAATCCATGGAATTTGAAACTGTCTGACTATAGGAGCAGAATTTATATTTCTTTGCCATCTCCTATCATTTTCATTCTCAGACACATTATTTTACTGCTTTTGTGGCTACTACAGGGCAACTTCAATGACAGTATATTTGGAAAGTAATAAAATGCTGTTCCAATGAGGGAGAGATTAAAGATTTCCCCAGTGTTCCACTCTTTCATTTATTACACTACTCTAATTGTCCCTGATGTTTGTCACTTCCCCTCTACTTGGTACAGCTTCTCACATCTCAATATTCCACATTTCATTGAAACATCTCACAGATTTAAGAAACATTCAAAAAATTGGCTCATGTGGCTTTAGACCTTGTCTAAACTTTAGACTTTGTCTGGAAGGGATTACCCTTGTCCGCACCAGCTCAGTGCTCCTGACTCACGAGGTTGTGGTATCACAAAACTCATGAACTGTTGGTCAGGAGATAACATTTAGACATAAAAGTCCCAAACCAAAACTCCAGTGCAATCAAGTCTGAGTCCAAATGTTGGACTCAGCTTGAATGTTTCCATAATTGTTCGGTGCTTGTAAAGAGACCTGAACTTTAGGAAGTGAAAGAAGAACGCCATTGCTTAGCTGGGCAAGTGAGCGAGTTTGTGCTCACTTCAAAATGGCTAACCCAGTTCTGAGGCAGGATTCTTTTGAAGTAGCTGGTGTCTATTGCAAAACTCAACAGGATACCAATAAAAATGTTTCCACAGGCAGATGAATCACTGGAAAAGCTCATTCATCTCCACCAGAACATTTAGAAGACAGTTACTTGGTAAAATGATTAGAAGAAATTCGTATTTGTACCATTGCAGAAAATGGTACAGAACAGAATGATCAAATTATAGAACAATCTCATCAGTATCATATGCAAGCAAAATTTGACTGAAGACCATCCAACAACAGATGCATTAATGCACAGACAGGGAGTTTGTAAAGATTCGGGTCAGTTTCAGAAGAAGTGGGAAACAAGGGGTATTAGAGTTGATGTAAGATTGAAAGCAGAGGATAACATGGATATGATTATTTGAGTTTAATGACTATGCCAAGGCATTGAGCTGTGTTAATCATAACAAAACACAGTTAATCTTGAGGAGAATGGGAATCCCAGAATGCTTCATCATGCACAAGCGAAACAACACATCAATCAAGAGGCAGTTGAGGAAAAGGAACACGGGGATATTGCATGTTTTGAAATCAGGAAATGAATGCATCAGGGTTGCATCCCCTCATCACATTTATTCAATCTGCACACTGTGATACTGACATATATGAAGAAGAATAGGGGGTCAAAATTGAAGGAAGGCTTGTTAACAACCAGAGATATGCAGATGACCCAACCTGGCTTACTGAAAGTGAAGCACTTATTTATGAAGATGAAGGCGTGCAGTTTTCAGTATAGATTATGACTCAATGTAAAGAGCACATTTCTCAGAACTAGACCAATAGTCAACATCATGGACTAGGGGGAAAATGTGAAATTGTCAAGGATTTTCTTTTGCTTGTATCCATGATCAATGCCCATGCAAACAGCGGTCAGGAGATCAAAATATGAGTTGCACAACGTGAAGCTGCCACACACAGTCTCTAGAGAGTAATGGAGAGCAGAAGTGAGTAAAGAAGGCTTGAGGAGCACCAATGTGTTTGAACAATTGGAGAACAAGGAAAGGGCAAGAGACTGCTCAGAAGACAAACCTGTCTGTCCTCGAATAACTGGGAGAAGAGTTTCCCTGAGAGGCAATGATGGAAAAATTTCATCTTACAAACTTTGGACATGCTGCTAGAAGAAACTTGTCCCTGGAGAAGGACATTGTGTTTGATAAAGTGTAGGTGTAGTAAAAGAGAAGACCCTCCAGGATATGGGTTAACACAATGGCTGCAGCAATGATCTCATCATGCACAGAAATAATTGTGAGGATGTCCGTGACTGAGCACTGATTCAATCTGTTTTGCATAAGTTTGTTATTGGTGAAAACCGGTACAATAGCATCTCCCAGAGTCTGAATTCTGTTTGTTACCCATGATTGACCACTGGTCTTCTTTCTGTACACGCACAATCGGTAACCAGAATTACAAAGATGTCTTTTGGTAAAATCTCAGGCTTTTATAGAAATGTGTTTTTCCTTCTGATGTCAAAAGCTTAGACAAAGGGAAGTTGGTTGCTTCTATGCATGTTAGGTGAGTCATTCAAACTCAACCAGTTCCATGAGTGCAGAGCTGCTTTCCTCAATTAAAAATGAACCGAGTGGTTTGCATATTTAGAAACATGTTGAAAACTGGAAGCTACTTGTAAGGAAGCCTCAAAGCATAAGGGGGTTTGTGTTGGGATGCTGTCTACAAGGAGAGCTCTTGGAACTGCCAGTTTTCCCAGAGGGTAAAAAAGGACGAAGCTTTCTACTTCTGTAAAGGTCTATAATCAAGAAGACCAACGGGGGTCTGTAGGGTCACTATGAGGTAGAATGTACTCTATGATACTGAATTTATAAAACTGCATATGCAGAGTCTGAGATGTGCAACATATTTTTAAAGGACTTTGCCTAGAAGGGCCATATTAAAAAGCCAAATATATTGACAATGTCCACTGATTTACACCCAACATAAGAAAAATTCTTTGTGCAAGCTCTTGCATTTGGTCTAGTTTTAGATTTAAGGCTTACACTTAAATCAAAATACTTTTATTTGGATCTCTACATTGACAATCATCTAGGGATAAGGCTAAACCCAAACCAAAATAGAGGCTTAGACAATTCTTTTCTAAGCCTTACTGAGTGGTAACTCGGTGGTCTTAACATTTGAGCAATCAAAAGGAAATGCATTCACACAGTTAACTTGTGATTTTAGTGTGTCTTTTTAGAAAAAGTCATGTAGGGAAAATGAAAGCACTTAATTCTAATGAGAACCACTGATATTTTAAACAAATATCCCACAATAATCTTATTTGAATGAGTCAAAGATAAGGTATACTTCATCTTTAAATAGACTTCAGCATCGATTTAAAAAAGGAAATTGTAGTTTAAGCACCCCAAATTCAATCATTTAAATTATTTTATTCTGTGCTTATTATAGTTTATATGCATGTCTACTTTTCATACTATACCTGACTCTCTCTCTATATATATATGTATGCATATATATATCAATGTCAGTGTTTTAGGTGTAAATATGGTAAATGGAATGAGAAGTAAGCACTTTTTCATAGTTGTTGTTAGAGCACCTAAAACTCACACTGGGATTGATTTTAGACATCTCCACAGATGCACCTGCATTTTTCCATTTTATTTCAAGAGCTACTTGTAGATGTCAAAAATTGGCTGAGCTGAATGCTTGGGCACGTCTACAACTAAGTTCAGCAAGCCCTTAGATGCTAGTTCTCTGACTCTTGAGAACAATGCCTTTGATTTCAGCTATTTCTCAGCTCAGAAACTCATATGAAATTAATGATTTCTGTGTCTTTTGTCCCCCAGCTTACATTGTTCATATTAACACATGCAAATTAAACAGCAGGTGGACAGAAATAGATCATTTATATACAGTTCTGAATAAAACAAGTGGATTTTGCTTCATCCGGAGTGCAATAGTCTCTATAGAGTACAGACAATGATTTAACTTGTTTCCAATAGCATGAACCTAACTTTCTCTAAGGATATGAAACATTGAAACATAACATGAAGTGGGAGCATTGCAGAAGCATTGTTAGGTGAAAATAACTGAAGTTTCCAGCATTTCCTTTACTTCTTTATATCTATGCTTGCTAAAGTGGAAAATAAATTTGCTAGTTTGAAAATACAAGCTATTGAATATTGATTTATTCACTTTGTGAAATAAATGTGCTTCTTTTCTTTTCCTTCCTGGATCCATAAAATATATTCTAATTATTGTTGTGGGTTCCATTGCATTGGTTTTCACCTTTAGCTATCAGAAACACCACAGCAGGAAACACCACCTGCTCCTGCACCAGCCTCATAACCACCCTCTCGCCCAGCCCGCGGGGGCAGACCCTGTGTCAGTCCATGTCCTTGGAAGATTTCCTGTTTTCCTTTGCCTCTCCACTTTATCCAGGAAGATATCCTCCTCCATCAACTGGTCTATGCTTACAACATGTCCAAAATATGTAAGATAAAGCCTTACCACCACTGACTCTAAAGAGCACTCCACCCCTGCCTTTCAGTAGTTCTTAGTATTTTCCATGTTCTTTTTCAGCATCACAATTCAGATGCATCTATTCCTCTTCAGTGTCTCTTATTCAGTGTTCCACTTGCATATGCATGTTATGCAGTGGAATGTGTCATGGTTTTGGTAAAACAGACCTTAGCCAATAAAATAATATCCTTGCTCTTCAATACACTAAAGAATTCTTATGCAGTAGCTTTACCTAATTCAATATATCCTATGATTTTCATGCCACATTCGTCCTCATTTAAGGCAGCTTCTCTGAGGATTTGCTCAGCATACAGACTTTATAGCAATGCTGGCAGGGCACAACCCTGAAGGACACCTTTTCTGATGTTCAACCATGCAGTGCTCCCTTGTTCTGCACATACAGCTACCTCTTGGTTCAGTTGCAAGTTACCCATCAGAACCATTCTCTAGGATCCCCATTGCTCTCAATATTATAGACTGTTTATTATGCCCCACACAGTCAAATGTCTTAGCACAATCAATGAAGCAAGAGGAAACATTTTTCTGTTATTATCTGTTTTAGCAAAGACTTATCTGACACTAGCAATGATAGAACTCATGTCAAGTCCTCCTCTGATTCCAATCTGAATCTCTAGCAGTTTCCTTTCAATTTACTGCTGTGACCACCCTTGGAAAATATTTAGCAAACTTTTGCTTGCATGTGATATCAGTAATACTTTTCTATAATTCGAGCATGTTTTGGGGTCAACTTTCTTTAGAATGTGCATAATTATGGATCTCTCTACTTGGCTAAGTACCTGCTTTCCACATATCCTGACAAAGACAAGTGAATATTTCTAGTGTCTCTTCAACTTATAGAAGCATTTCAACAGCTCTTCCATTTATTCCCGGCGCCTCTTTTAGGGTAATGCTTTCAGTGCAGCTTGAATTCCTTCTTTTAATACCATTCTTCCTCACATGCTACCTCTTGAAATGGTGGAATGTAGTATTCTTCCTTGGCACAGTGGATCTCTGTATCCTTTACATCTTCCCTTGATGCATATTGCATCATTAAAACATTTCCCCTAGAATTGCTTGAGATTATAATTTGTTGTTTTCATGTTTTCTTTAGTTCGTTCAGTTTAAAATATACTCAGACTGTTCTTCCCTTTTGGCTTTTTAATTCTCGATCCTAACATACTTCTTTATAATATTAACCCTTTCTAATCAAGATACCGTTTGGAATTTTCTGCTCAGTTCTTTAACTTCATTCTTCCTTACTTTTGCTTTAGCTACTTTACAATTAGGAACAAATTTCAGAGTCTCTCCTGCCATCTCCTTTGCTCTTTTCTTTCTTCCCTGTCTTTTGAATGACCTTTTGCTCTCTTAGTGAATGATGATGTCAAGGTTTTCCCACAGTTCCGAATGTTCCTGTCAATAGTGTCCAGTGCATCACATCTGTTCCTGAGAGGTTCTCAAAATTTACAGGGTATAGACGCGAAGTTAAATTTTGACTCTCGTGGTTGTGTACTGTACTAAATTAGCTAAAGATTTAGAGATGATATGGGGAGGGACTCAAAGCAAACCTGAATTATAATAAGCTTCTTATGCATATGACAACATATGATTTATGAAGAATTCAAAATGAAGAACTACAGTGTTCATTTGATCCACTCTTTTTTCCTCCCTCCCTGCACCTTCTCTTTATTACTTGCCTACCTTCTTTCCAAGCAATCAATATGCCACCCAATCAAAAGGTGCTGTATTATCCACAGCCTTTGTTATTCCCACCAAGTTAAACCTCACTTTCCTAATGAAACCTGTTCAGAAAGTAGGGAAAGATACTGATACACAGTTCAATGGTGAAGGATTATTAATATGGTTAATTATGATTCGAATCATCTTGGGGAAAAAAAAGAAGCCACCTCAGAAGAAGGAATGGAGTATCTTACTACAAGCAAGAGAGGAGATTCAGGCATGGAATATATCCTTTGAATTCTGAGAGCACTGCACATTGCCGCCCCTTGATCCAGGAGACAGATGTGACAGAAGAAGATGGACTTCACAGAGCATGGACTTCACAGCACACAGAGAAAGTAAAGAGAAATGCTTTTGGACAGAAGCCTGGCTTGTCGAGTGGAGTACTGCTTAACATTTCATTAGTTGAGATTCTTTCAATATCCCATGGGATTGTAACTGGGCGAGCTCATGGTGAGGTTTATAGAGGAGTGGAATTCTCTATGGACATTTCTTATCAACATGAAATTAGCTTTGCAATATTTCCAAGGGAAAACCAAGGCTAGTCCAAGAAACTGAGAGCCAGAAATAAGCATTCATGAATGCATGTCAGAAAAGACACTGTCCTCAATCAGCGATTGTGTCCTATTTGTGACGTGAATGATATAACATGTGGACAAATTCTATAAGCATGAGCATTATCTTTGATTTCCTTCTGGCCACTGTCATGAATCAAGAAACTCAGAAGAAGAGTAGAGTGAGGGGAACAGAGGCTGTAATGGAAGGAACAGTTGGTGTAAAAATAAGCTTACAAAGGATAGAGATGAAGGTATGTCCAATCTCTGCCTTGTGGACCTCAGCTATAAGAACTATAAGTTAGATATTATCTCTCCTATCATTTTTCTCAGTCTCCTTATGGTTTCATAAAAGAATAAAAGTCTAATATAAGCAGTGACTTCTGAAGAATATTTAAGAATCACAAACTTCTAGCACTTCAACTGATATTTAAAGCCTATTTCATTGGCAGCATCTTCTCCTCAAGGACTTGAGGGCAACCAGGAAGATGCTGTTCAAAAACATGTTAGCTCATCTTGCTAGTGTAATATGTAATTCAGAGGCACAGAGAGGCTTTGTAAGATCATCTCTGTGGATATAGCTGGAATGGACATTCAGACTAAATGTAATTAATTAACTCGAATATTTCTATGTGTCTATGTCCTCACATGCCTATTTATGCATTATTCCAAGATAATTATATTATCTCCATCATATTGACTATAAATCAAACTGCATCAAAATTTCAGTAAAATTTTAATTACATTTTAAACCTCTTGAGCTTAACTATCACATAAAGTACCCCGTGCTGCATGAGGGCAAAACACAAGGGCAGTACAAGGGAGCAGCAGGGGGAGCAAAGCAACAAAGTCCCCAAAGATCCCCAAAATAGACTTCAGACTCTTAGGACAGGGCTTGCACTTTGTATATCTCAATCAGAAAACATACATAAGGCTTTACATAAAACATGCAAAACAAGCAGGTGGACGTGGAAATATTTATAGGCCCATTTTTTCTCCTTCCTCTTCACCCAATTCTATCTATATGATAGACAAAATAAACAATTCCGAGGGAAAAATAAGGAGACCAACAGCATTGCGATGGAAGGGGGTTCAGAGGAGAAAGGCAGTTAGGAGAAAGGGAAAGAGGAATCAACAAACCCAGGGAAAAGGGAAAACAATAGATCTAAAACTAATGGCAAGGAGGGTAAAGAACATTTGGTGGGATTTGATCAAATTCTTTGTAGCAATAGGAAGTACTGAAAGATAAATGAAGGTCAAAAATAATGGGATTGTAGGAAAATAAAAGGAAATAGAGAAAAGAACTAGGAGGAAAAAGATATTTATAGAGGTATAAATATCAGCATGTATATAGTAAACATATTAATTTATAAAGATAGGGATATAGCTCTATGTACATATATCTATATGTCAATTATCAAGGTATGATGGTGCCCAGCTATTAGAATATAAAGTGTCTGGGGTTTAAAGGTTTGAAGTTAAATAAGCTACCATCTAGCAGGGAAACAACAAAGCGCACATTGAAGAAGCACACCGGTCTGTGTGATCAAAGGAGCCCACGGGATCAGATATCAGGCATTAGAAGACCTCATGCAAACAATCATATCAATATGAACACATGGAATCCAGGAAAGATAACCAACTCAGGAAAGCTCATTTGAGTTTTAGTACCATGAGGGTGGCAACTAGTAGGGGGAGAAAGGGAAAGGGAACCCATCACAATGATAGGAATGTACCTCCCTCCCACTCCAGGGAGACAAATGTGGACGAAGGGAAACAGTAGATGGCATAAGATAGGAAAACCATAATGCTATAATTTATCAAGGGTTCATGAAGCTTGGAGAGTGGGGGATGGAACCAAGAAAGAGGAGCTGATACCAAGGGCTCAGGTAAAAAGAAAATGTATTGTGAATATGATGATGACAACATATGTACAAATGTGTTTGACACAATGGATAGATGGATAGAGAGATTGTGAGAAGAACTGTATAAACCCCCAATAAAATTATTAAAAAATAAAAAATTCCTATGATATACTTATAACAATATGCTTATATGACTCTAGTGATTTTCCTTAATTTAGCATGTCTAGAACTCTTTGCCATATATGCTTCCTACATTTCCAATAACATAAAAGTGAAAATATATGAGTAAATATTATTTTATGTACAAACTCTTTTCTCTCATGTTTCACATCTATTAGAACATGATGACTTCTGACGTTTCATGACATAAAGGCTGGATGTCAACTTAGAAGGGACATTGAGAATAACAAGGAAGAGCAACTTCTTAAGGTAAATTTATTATAAATTCCTTAAACAGGTGAAGACTAGGATTTTCATAAAGGGACATGGAGTGATGAGTACTTTACTGACAGAGGAAGTTCAAGATGAGTCACAAATTGTCTTGGTATCCTGACATTGACTTCAGCTCAGAATATGAACTTTTATACTTATGAGCAATATTACATGTATTCCAGAGAACTGAAATAGAGTCATCAAACACCACTTATGCATTTCAGAAGGGGTTGGTTAAAATGAATATCATATTTACAAAAAAATGATAGTCAAAAGCTTCACCACCTGTTCAAAAAACTCATGGAATGTAAAACCTTATAAAACAGCTTATATATAATATACTGAACCCTCCATTTCACAACAAACTCAACATAATAGAAACCAAACCAAATATGCTTTTTTAGTTTCAATTATTTAATTTATTCAGATAAACTCACCATTTTTCTGTGAGTTTATCATACAGTGATTTCCTGCATGTGGCTGTGATGTTACAGGCTAAGTCATGGGTATATTCAACCTATGCGAGAAACTCAAGGACAGCCACCTTCAGTTTGAATTTTAAATCAATGCAAAGAATACAAAAATTCTCACAGCTCGAATAAAGAATAACATCATGCTAAACCAGGGAAAGGCTGGAAGTTCTCAAGATCTTCTCTCTTGTTTAGTCATGGGATGAAAAGCCACAATGTGCGGCATAAATATACTTTGTAATACCTGTTTCAAGTGTTGAAGAGCATGTAGAACATTATGCATACATTTTCCATGCCAGAGTATTAGCTAAGGTATCTTCAAAAGTCTGTTAGTAACTGAATGTGTTCATTGTCAGCTGGAGACTACTACAACAGGAATTAGTAAACTTTTTTATTAAAGTGTCAGACAATAAATGTTTTGAACCTTATGTGACAAAAAGTGAAATGTAGAATATAATTTGTTTATCTATGAACTGAGTTAGCAGCAATTAAAAACAGTAACATCACTTCCACATAAATTAAATTTTGCAATTGCTTATAAATATAATATATATATGTGTGTGTATATATATGTCAAATTTCAACCTGTATGAAAATAAGATAAAATCAATTTGCATTATAGAAGGCAATTTAATATGGCTATTTTATAGAAACTAAAAATAAATGGCATCTAAACATTCACTATTTTCAAAAGCATAGTTAACTTCGCAAAACATGAACAAACCACATTTTATAACTCAAATATATATTTTAGTTGCCATTATTTAATTTGTTCATTTTAAAGTCTTCAAACTGAAGTAAAATCAAAGATGCATAGAAATACTTTAATAAACAATAGGTGAGTAAATGATTCGATTATTCTATCAGTTACAGAGTTGTAATAAACATTTGTACCTGTCTATTAGGCATTAGCCAGTGTTTCAAACCCAGGAGAAAAACACGGCATTTAGCTCCCACAAGAATACCAATATCCACATTAAGCAAACTCACTCTCCAATGAGAGGATACAGACTAATGGTAGCCCTGTAGGACTGGGATGAAGGCTCCCTGTGTCTATCTGAGACTATACGTCTTTAAGGGAGCAGGAAATCTCACTTAGAAAATCAAGTTGGAGAAAGCTTTACCATATGAAGTGGGTATACGTCAAAATTGCTTACAAGTAGAGATTAACAAAAGTTATTTATATATATATAATATTTACATATTTATAAATAAATATGGAAATATGCTCCCTCTGTTTGACTTGTGCCTACGGTTTCTTTCCTTGTTAGAACAACAACATCACAAAATGCCCCAATTTTCCAATAAAGGCAAACAAGACGGCCAAGCAGGAAAGATCCCAGAAACCTCATAGCTCTGAGTTTCCTATTGTTAGCAACATTAAATAAAAAAGATTTCAAATGGGTGATATTTAAATTCAAAATTTGGGTTAAGAGTGCACTGCCATATAATATGAATTTTGCCTATAATGAATCTATAACTCATTTAGCTGTCTTATTTAAAATGAATATTCCAGTATGTGTACATTCATATACCTTCCTATGGGGTTTGGAAATATTTTTCCCAAGAAAATTAGTTTTTAAAGATAGTCATTTTTTTCTAAAATAAATAAGAAATAATGAAATTATTACTTGAAACAATACTCAAGCAAATTTTCAAAGTTTTTTTTAAGAAAATATTAATGATCGACATCATCCCCTTGTATAGAATAAGTGGCATATTTATTCTAATGCTAAAGCATGAAAACTGCCAAATTTACTTTTACTCGGCATTTTCCTGTAAAATTTTTCAATTTCTTGTAACCCTTTCCTTCTTGCCTGATTCATTGATAGCTTGTTTTTATATTTATATATACTGTAGTCTTGAACAAAATCCAAAATAATTTCTGAAAATATTGTAAAGTATTTATCCTAATTAAGTTTGAACCATTTTACCAACTATTCTTCATACACATATCTAACCTCCTTATTGAAAATGATCCTTTCATCTGTAGGCTCAAAATATTCAAGACTGACACAGAATTTAAGTCAAGAAGTTGTGTGTAATAAGGACAGACCCTAGAGCCAAAGCTCTCCCAGAACTTCCATTTATTTCAGAAGACTTATGTGTCACTGAAAGGAGAAAGTAGGAACAAAAGATTATTATTTAACAGCCCTCTAAGTCAGTTTCTA
>PVJH01040813.1:0-15426 GCA_004026705.1 Nesogale talazaci
TCCCATATCTTTCCTCTATTTCCTTTTACTTTCCTTTTGTCCCACTATAATGTTCAGCCTTCATTTGGTTTCAGTAATTTCTCTGGGTTACATGGCACTTGATCAATCTTTACCAGGCCTCTCACACCCTCCTTGCCACTGATTTTGGATCACATGTGGGTAGCTTTTCTTGACTCATTATATCTGATAGTATGGAACCTACATAATCTGTCAGCTTGAGCAAAGGGGTAGAGTTCAAACGTGTTTGGGATCAATCTGGTCACAAGGCAACACCCACCAGGAGAATTCTGGGAACTTCCTCTTTCTCCTGGGAAGAGGACCACATGCTCTCTCTGTTACACCTTCTGGTTGACAAGGCACATGGAGCTGTGCTGATGGCAGCCAGAGCCCTGGAGCTGAAGGAGTCACGTGGAGACCCATACCAGCACTGAGAGGCTTCCACCACCTCTGGATGCACAAACTCTCCACCCACTGGCACATGATCTTCCAGAATTCAGCATTGTTGCATGTGTTGCATGAATCTGAAGAGTAATTTATAGACTGGTATCATACATATGGGCTAATATCATATTTATGGGCTTGATTTGAACTGGACTGGGGTGTTTTCTTAATATACAATTACTCTTCATTATAAAACTCTCTCTCTTACACACATATGAGTGTCTCTGGATTTGATTATGTAGTCTACCTGACTGACACAGAGAGGAATAACTGAAATGTGAATGATGAGAAAACATAACTGTGGGATTATATGAGTGGATATATATATATACATATATGTGTGTGTGTATACACACACACACATATGTAACAAGGAAGCAGATGAACTTTGGGTCTGTACTTGAATCTTGCCTCAGTATAAGAACAGCTTGTCCTAATAATGTGGCACTGTAGGATACTCACTACGTGACATGATTGCTGAAAAAAATGAGTGCATAAGCAAACATGATAAAGAAAGCAGATGGTATGCAGCTACCAAAATATATAGCACTGGAATCTTAAACACTTGCAGTTAAACAAGTGCCCATCAAGAAGGGAAACAAAAAATTCCACGTGGAAGAAACACACCAGTCCATGTGATCATGCAGTATCAATGAGGTATTTGAAATTCAAAAACATGCAACCAACTTGAAGTGAAGGGATCAGGATGCAATAGATACCAAAACTCACCTCCAAGGTACATGGGTACTCCCTCTCAGAAGGGCCTCTTGGAACAGATGATAAATCCAAGGTGTGGTATGGCACTGATGAACCACATTAAAAAAAAAACTTTAACTCTTTAATATTTTCTCCCCTCACTATTAAGGTTTTTATTTGTTTGACTTCATAAATCATGTTAGGTTTGTATATATTCATTTGTATATGGTATGTAAGATTGTTCAGCACATGGAAGTCAAGATAGATTACTCTTCAGAAAGACTAACAGTAGTGATGGCTCCCTGATGATGTTATGGGAAGAAAGGGGATGGGGAAAGGGGGGAAGGGAGAGCTGATAGCATTGGTGACTGTAAAATAAAAATTTAAAACCAAAGAAAAAGATCAGCAGTTTGACCCTACCAGTTTCTCTGTGGGCTACAGACAGGCTATTTCTGTAGAGATTTAGAGCCTTAAGAACCTGATGCAGCAGTTCTATTTTGTCCTTTAAGGCAGCTATTAGTTGGAATTGAATGCAGGGAAGTAAGTTGTATCTGGAGCATTTTATTCTAAAGTCCTCTGTCTTATAAATGACACGAATGGTGGACAATCATGTTGAAAATGGGTGTTTAAATGTTCTAGTGTTGGGAACTAATTCATGAAGTTCCCAAGACTTTCCAGTATTGGGAAGGAGAGATGACAATAAGACTGAGCATGGTGTACCTCATAGGCTAGTCTAAAATTTTGTAGTCCTCCACTCTTTGATAGCTATATATGCCAGAGGAATTGCTACTTTTCAATTTATTATTCTCTTTTGTTGTTCTAGATTGTAGGTGACCAGGTAGGCCACACCCCTTTCACTTTCCTTGCCATATCGTCCACAAGTACTCCTGCCTGCTCTTCCCAGGAAGTTATAAGAAGGTAGGAAGATCCTCTATAATACAAGGAATAAAATACACAAGATTCAGTCCCTGGGAGACACTGCAGCTGATAAGATACATGGCAGCGTGCTGATAGACCCCGAGCCCTAGAAACTGGAGGAGCCATGGGGAGGCCTCTGCCACCACTTAGATCTGCATGCACTGGCCTGTGATTGTCATGGCGTGATTGCATGCGCTTTGTGAGTCTGAGAAGAACTTATGGATTGGTATCAGACATATGAACTAATATTTGACATATGAACTAATATTTGACTTAGGGACTTGGACTGGACTGGTTTGGAATGCTTTCTCAATTTTCCATTCCTCTTTTATATAAACCTCTCCCTTATATGTAAAAAAAACTATAAGGAATGAACACAGGAAAATGATGAAAAAAGAGAGGAGGTGAGAGGAAGCAAGTCCTATATATTTTTGAGAGAAAGTATCTCCAGACAATGCTATTGGGATATATAGAGCAAAGGCAATATGCTAAACTGCTAACCCACAGGTTGGCAGTTTGAACCCACTCAGCAACTCCTCAGGAAAAAGAACTTGATAATCTAATTCTATAAATGTTTTTAAAAAATGCTGCCATTGCACCCATGCTGATTGTGTTAGTCTGGGTAGACTAGAGAAACAAATCCATAGAAACTCATATGTGCATAAGAGAGAACTTTATACAAAGGGTAATTGTACATTAAGAAAGCATACCAACCCAGTCCAGACCAAGCCCATAAGTTCGATATTAATCTATAAAGTCCTCTTCAGACTCTCGAAATGCATGCAATGACATTGAACGCAGGATGATCACAGGCCAGTGGGTAGAAAGTCTTTGGATTCAGTGGCATCATGAGCATCTCAGCCCTGGCAGGGTTCTCTACATGGTTTCTGCACGTCCATGGTTCTGGCTGCATGAGGGTAGGTCCATGTGGCTTCCTCTCAGGGATATCTCACAGGGAGTCAGCCTGTGTCTTGTCAGTAGAGTGTCTCCAAAGGAGTGAGGAGAGAGAGAAATAAAATGTCCCCTATCTCTAAGGAGGGAAATCCTGGAATTCCCAGAATTCCCACACAGAGACCTCATTAGCTATAATCCTATTGGCATACTACACTCCACCCCTTCACTTTTAATCCTATCAAGTCCCAAATTGACACCAGATTATATAACGACTACACTGACCCATAGAGAGCCCGTAGGACTGGGTAGAATTGTCCTAGTCAATTTTGGAGACCATAACTGTTTACTAGACTAGAAAGTCTCGTCTTTCCCCCAAGAATCAACTGTTGGTTTTAAACTATGGACTGTGTAGATCACAGCTGAACACATAAACTTCAGAACCTAAAAAAACATCTGGGGGAATTTTGCTATGCCACTTGGCATTATAAAGAGTCAGAATCAATTCAACGACTATCAACAACAGAGAACTAAGGAGCGATCAGAGGCTTTCACAAAATGCTGCTGTTGGCCTGAACCCCAGTGGCATAAGTGGTTGAATGCCGGACTATAGCCCATGGGGTTGGCGGTTCAAATCCAGCAACAGCAAGACTGGGTAGCTCCCACAACCACCAGAGGGCAGTGATGCCAAAAAAATGCTGCTGTAAATTCCATGCTTGGAAATTCTGTTAGTTCTGAAATAAATAAATAAGTTACTACTAAAATCATTCTAGAAACCAGACTATTTTTATTGCAGTCCTCTCTGAAAATTAGACAGTATGATTTTAAATTTATATCTAATTAAAAATCTAATATGTAAGCACACAAAATCAATTACTCATAAACAATTGTTTTAATTCTACATGGATGGCAAAAGGAAAGCACCACAAATAACACATAAAAAGATGCAAAAATTAAGCATTTGTTCTAGCAAGATTTAGAAGCTTTGAGTGTGATACACACAGGGTTGAGATAAATTAGAATATGTAGAGTTCAGCAAAGAAGTTGAGGACAACAAAATGTAAAGAACTTGTCCATGGTTTTCCCCACACATTTTCCCAGCTATATAGCACAATCCCACAGATTGGTCAGAAATTCAGGACTCTGGTTTGTATTGTATAATCCTTAGAGGGGATCGATAAGAGAACATGAGTGACATTTGCCTCAAGATGAACAGAGAAAGTAAGTTACAGTGAAAACAAAGTTGAATGAAGTTGATGACACCTGCCAAGAGAAAAAGGAACATGCACTCATTGACCTTAAACCAGGAAATGAGACTAAGATGAAAGACAAAGGTATTTTTCAAGTGCTGTCAAGCCAACCTTGCTTTCCACGGTATGTACTTAAGGATGACCTAAAGCTAAGGATGCAAACAACGGTGAAGGGGTGACAAGTAGTTCGGTATGGATCACACTAGGACTTCATTTCACTCTCTAGATGGCGTAAATACTGGCTATTACAGACCAGAGCATTACTCCAGGAGATGTCTGTTCAGAAATTTATGGGAGATGAAAAAGGAGCCATAGTCTTAGAAATCTGAACAGAATGAACCAACCTTCTTGTGCTTCTTTTACTCAAATGAAAAGCACTTGAACAAGGACAACGAGAAACATGCAAGTACATGCAAATAGAATGATGCTGCATGAGAAGTAAAACAAAGTCCTCTCACTCATAACAATCACAGCATGAAGGGATGCAGATTAAAGAAAGGTCATATCCCTCAATCACTGATGAGCTTATGAGAGCAGAAGCTACATTTTCATAGACACAGAACAGAATCTTACTCTCTCTGAAATAAGGTGGTATAGTGGGTGAAGTACCATGCAACTAACAGAGTGAAAGGTAGTTTAAACCCACCAGGATATTTCCATTCATACATGCATGTGCTCTAATAACAGCTCAGGAACTGTGAAACTCACCTATTGGGCTTTGCACCTTGCAGATTCTTGATTGGATTAGAGATTTCTACAGAGATCCAGGTGTTATCATTCTCCAGTTTCATAAAACACTTACCAACCACATCCAGATGTCAATTCTGTATTATATTCTGGAAATTTCTATTATTTTTCAGATGATATATTGTATAGCTAGCTTTATTTACAATGGCAAATTTGGACTTCTGTTTTCTACAACACAGTGAACCCGATAGCCCAAATATCTTACAAAAAAAAAGCAAAAACACCCAGAATTTCACGCTAACACCTCTCAAAATGCCCAGGTAAGCTCTTAAAAACAAAAAGTGGTTTCTTTTAAATGTCAGAGGATGAAACTTAAGCTGTACACTTGTGTTATCTTTAAAAATCACTGCTGCGGATCACCTCATACCTTGAGGGAATGAGGTAAATGTGTTATTGCTGTATGCTAAATTGTTAACTACCATAGACTTATAGGTCACCCATTACTTGCTCCTTTTGCCTAATCTCTACGAGCATCTATGATGGGAGAAAATGAGATGGAGAATTTGTGACTGAGCAATACATGCTTGGGTCCCCTGAAATGGATAGAGGTGGCTTAATTTTCTCACAGCAGTCTGGAGGTGTCAATTAGAAATGAAGGAAAGGTCAAGATGGGAAAGCAGAAATAATTAAAATAAAGGGAAAAATTAACCTAAGTGTCAGAGACTCATCACTGAAGATGAGGATGAGGGTAGGCACAGCGAAAAAGAAGCAGGGTTAAAATCACATTAATATTAAATAGGAAGAAAATACAGGAGGGAAGTGTGTGGGGGAGGAAATTAACCTCAAGAAGGGAAAACTGAAAAAGTGTAGATTCTTTCCTGAATGTCAGTAACTATTATAATGTCTTTAGTAGTTAAAAAAAGATCTGTGCTTATCTTTGACAGTACATTTCCTAGACTTTCTTGTGGGCATTCCTCCCAAAGAAATTGCAGTTCTGTTCTGAGCTTCTCCCAGGCCCCATCCACCTGTCCTGCTATAAAGCCTGCAGTTCAGGTGTTAGTGAAAAATGACTCTCAATCAGAGCTGTCGTCAGAAGTAAGAGCACCTTGCCCAAGTGCTCTGATCAGCCCTCTTCCTTTTTCTCACAGTGCTTGTTCTTCTGGAGAACCACTTACTGCCCACAATGCAAGACAGAATCTGAGCCACAAGCAACTTTGACAGCAACTTTCCAATGTGATTAGACTGAGGTAGTGCTAAGTCCAAGAGAAGTGACACATTTTAAGGATAGAAAGGTTGTTGGGCTAATGTTAAACCTACACACATACACACACGTACAAGTACCACTTGTTTCTCTCAGTGTGTCTTACTGTGCTTGCATGAATTTTGCTATGATTATAGAACTTATGCCAGTGGTATTTCAAATACCAGCAGGGTTACCAATAATGAAAGCATTTCATAAAAGCTTCTAGACAGACTAGGATGGTAAAATAGCCTGTCCAACTCAGAGGATTAGCTACTTATTAACAGCAGTGGATAAACTCTGAACTAGTGCCAGATGTGCCTTTCTAGCTAAAAAAGTGTCACAATATAACTGGGGAGGATATCTTCCTCAAAGTAGGTATGTTAGACAGGGTTCTGTAAAGAAACAAAATTAGGACACTAATTATTTTATATATACTTAGATAGGTAGGTAGATAGATAGATGGATAGCATAAGAAATAAACAATTAATCTATAAAGCCAATGGCTCAGTGCAACTCACTTTCC
Source organism: Nesogale talazaci (assembly GCA_004026705.1). Lineage (NCBI taxonomy): Eukaryota > Metazoa > Chordata > Mammalia > Afrosoricida > Tenrecidae > Nesogale > Nesogale talazaci. The sequence goes on from PVJH01040813.1 coordinate 6,650, forward strand.
TGAGACAGCTAATACACAGGCAGTCTTTCAAGTTTTCAGGGCCACCAGGTAGACCTCTGTAGAGAAATTCAGGTTATCTGGGTCTCAGGCAGCAAACAGCAAGGCAGGTCACCAAACATCAGCCAGATGACAGGGTCCGACTGTCCCCAGCTCCAAAGATGCATAGTCCAGTAGCATGGTAAAGCAGGTCTTGGAGGAAAGTCAAATTATAGCAACATAGTCCATGGATCAGGTGTCCCACTGATATTCTAGCTTGCAAAGGGAGGCAAAGAACAAGCAAGGCAGCTGCATACTGTTCTGACATCAAAGAGCAAGAGACAAGAAAGGTGAGGCTCACTAAGTCTTTTATCTCTCCCCCCTTCAGTTAATTCCACATGTTCATTGGCCATGTTGGCACAATAAACCTATCACAGTAGGGTTAATTTCAATGACTTTAAGCTCCTGAAAACAGATAATATGCAAAAGATGTCTGCTGTTATTTTAATGAGTATGGATTGTGTGGATCATAACAAAATATGGATAACATTTCACAAAATGGAGAAATCAGAACATTCCATTGTACTTACGTAGAACATGTATATGGATGAAGAGGCAGTCATTTGAAGAAGATAATGGAATAAGCCATGATTTTAAATCTAGAAAGGGATGAGTTCTGGTTGTATCATATCACCATACTTATTGAAATAACCCACAGAATTAGACTGTGTGATGAAGAATCCAACATCCAGATTAGAATAAGCCTCATTAACAGCCTACAATATGCAAATGAAAAAACTGCTTGTCTTGGAAGGGCCAGAAGCACTTGCTCAAGAAAATCAGACTGTAGACTTCATGTTGATGGCTTCATGTTAGCTACCTTTGAGTCAGTGTGACTTATAGAAACCCAGTGGACACCGTAACCAACATTGCTTCTCCCTAAACTATGCTGTTGGTAGGTGCTGGTGAGTCCATTCCAATTCTTAGTGACTCTAGCATGGAGTGAAACACTGCCCAGTCCTCCACCAGTTTCACAATTGCTCTTATGTTTGAGCTCATTGATGCAAGGGGATAAAGCTATCTTGTTAAAGGTCTTCTTTTTCACTGCCCCTATACATTATTAAGCATGATGCCCTTCTCTAGGGACTGGCCCCCCTTAACAACATGTCCCAAGTTCATAAGACAAAGTCTTGCTATCATTGCCTCTAAGGAGCATTCTTTCTGTAAATCTAAAACAAATTTTTCTTTTTCTTTTCTTTTCTTTGAGGTACTTTTAATATTCTTAGGCAGTACCATAATTTAAGTGCTTCCATTCTTCTTTGGTATTCTCATTCAGTGTCCAATTTCTTCATGCATATGAGGCCATTGAAAATACCATATCCTTAGTCCTCGAAGAAACATCTTTGCTTTCCTAATTGTTTGCTTTGTTTGGTTTAGGTTTTTGTTTTCAAACATTTTTAAAAAGATCTTTTGTTGCAGAATGAACCAATGAAATTCATGTTTTGGTCCCTTGACTGCTCTTCCCATGAAACTTGATTATGTATCCAAACAAAACATAATCCTTGACAACTTCAAACTTTAATCCTATTATCATAATGTTACCCATTGGTCCAGTTATGAAAATTTTGTATATTGTTTTGTTTTTATCATTTTGGGGCCTTTTATAGCTCATATCAATACATCCATACCATTATGTCAAGCACGTTTGTACATATGTTTTCATCATCTTTTCCTAAACATTTTCTTTCTACTTGAGCCTTTGGTATGAGTTCCTCATTTTTTTCCTCCTTTTTCTCCTCTTCCACGCTCATGAGCCCAAAATAAATATAAATTACTATTTTCATATCTTATACCTTCTGCTGTCTCCCTTCACCCATGTTTCTGTTGTTTATCACCCAGTGTGAGGAGGGGTCTCTACATTGATCTCTAAGGTCAGTTCACCCTTTCTTCCCCTTACCTTCATGGCATTGCTACTCCCATTATTGTTCCTGAGGGATTTAACTGTCTTGGATTCCATGTGTTGAGAGCATATATCAGTGTATATGCTCTGTCCTAGCTGAATTTCTAAGGTAGAACAGGGGTCATGATAGTGTGTGGGGGGAAGGGGTAACATTGACAAACTAGAGAAATGTGTATTTCATTTGTGCTCTCCTGTACCCTGGATGGATCGTCCCTTCCTTGTAAACCTTCCGTGAAGGAATGTTCAATTGTCTGCTGATGGGCTTTGGGTCTCCACTCCACCTTGCCTCATTTTCATGGATATGATTGTTTGGGATCTTTTGATGCCTGATACCTGATATCATTGACACCTTGGGATCACAAAGGCTAGTGTGCTTCTTCCATGTTGACTTTGTTGCTTCTCAGCTAGATGGCCACTTGTTTATCTTCAAGCCTTTAAAACCCCAGATCCTGTATCTTTTAATAACCAGGCACCATCACCTTTCTTCACTACATTTGCTTATGTTCCCATTTTTTCCTAAGTGATTATGTCAGTAAGGTGAGCATCACAGAATACCAGGTTATTAGAACAAAGTGTTCTTGCATTAAGTTGGTTCTTAAGTCGAGGTCCAATATCCATCTGGTACCTTAATACTTCACATATAAATATATGTACACATATGTCGCTATCATTATGCATAAACATGCACAATGGATATCTGAATGCCTGTGTTAATGGTGTCAATTGGAATATTCACAGTGAAGGAGTGGAGTCTAGTCTACCAATCAGATCATAGCCAATGAGGTCTCTGTGTGGTCATGGCCTTCTCCTGAGGATTCTGGGAACTCTGGCATTCCTCATTGGAGGCAGGAGACATTCTCTTGGCTCACTCCCTGAGAAACAGCCCTGTGGAGAAGACACATGGAGAAAGGCTGATGGAGGCAGACCTCTGGGGCCAGAGAAATCACATGGAGACCCCTGCCAGCACTGAGATATTTACATTGCCACTGGAGCCACAAGATTTCCCTTCCTCTGGTCTATGATATTCCTTAATTCTGTGTCAATGCATGTGTTTCCTGAGTCTGAACAGGACCTTATAGATGTGTTTGTCTGGATACATTAGAAAAGCAAATCCACAATAATTCATATGTATATGAGAGTTTTATATAAAGGGTAAGTACACATCAAGAAAGCATCCCAATTCAGTGTTGCACAAGCCCAGAAGTCCAACATCAAGCCATATGTTCAACACCAATCCACAAAGTCCTCCTTCATCTCATAAACATACGCAATGATGCCGACTGTGGAAGGAAAGCTGAACCATTGAAGATGTAGCCTCTCAGTGCTGGCAGGGGTCTCTACATGGCTAGTCCAGTGCCCAGGGTTCCATCAGGGTAGGTCCATGTGACTTTTCCTCAGGGATGTCTCACAGGAAGTGAGTCTTGCCAGCTGAACTGATCCCACATGTGTTTATCGGCCAGGTTGGCAGAATAAATCTTAACTATCTCAATAGATTAGTATCAAACATATGGGCTAATATCAGACTTATGAACTTGATCCCAACTCAGCTGGGATATTTTTGCAATAGTTAACTGCTCTTGTATATAAAGCTCTTTCTCATACACATATGAGAGTGTATATGAATTTGCTTCTCTAGTCTACCCAGACTAACATAGTGCCTATATTCATACCTCTATAATTGTCCTTTGCCTCCTAGTTCTTTTCTCTATTTCCTTTTACTTTTCTCTTTTCCCATTATCATGTTTGGCCTTCATTCAGCTGTCAGTAATCCCTCTTGGTTACATTGCACCTGATAAAACCCTACCAACCATTCTACACCCTCCTTACCATTGATTTTAGATCACTTGTTGTTTCCTTGTCCCTGGGCTTTTTGGCTCTCCCGTCCCTTTGCCCCATCTCCCCCTCTCGCCTCTGGATTGTTGTAATCTATACTGAAGGCTACCATCCTTACTCTTCATCAGCAAGTGCTTCAAGTCCTCACTTTAAGCAAACAAGTTTGTGTCATATACAGATCATAGATTGCTAATAAGATTGTCTCTTACTCAGATGATTTATTCCTCTTCATATAACCCAGATTCTCTAATTATTTCCTGAGTATACAGATTGGCCAAAAATGGTGAGAGAACACAATCATGATGCAAACCTTTTCCAATTTTAGACATTTCTTTGTTCTTCTCCTGCACTATTTATCCATCATATGATAGGATATGTACAGTAAAGAGGTATATTGGGGGAGGGGGATCCTACACCACATATAAATCTTTATTTTATTTAAAGTTTGTTTTTTTGCTTTGTCTTTTTGTTTTTTGTGGGCATCACTGCCTGTGGTGGTCGTGGGCGCTAGCCAGTGCTGCTCCTGAGAGCTGCCGCTGGATTTAAACCACCAAGCCCACGGGCTGCAGTCTCACACTCAACCACTTATGCCACTGGAGCTAAGCCCCATATAACTCTTTATCAAACATATACTATCATATGATGGACAGATGATAGTTGGTGGAGAAAGATGATAGCTATATAATAGATTGACTATGGATAGATGATAGCATATAGATATGTGATAGATGATAGATGAAGGATAGATGATAATTGATGAAAGATAGATAAATGATGGGTAGATGATAATTGACAGAAAATAGATAGATTATAGGTATATAAGCAGACAAAATGTGTACCATACATAGAAGCAGTGTGTGGAAACAGAGTATACACTACTTCAGGCCACATGGTATTCAGATACTTAGTCTTAAGTGAAATCAGTAAGGTGTTCAAAAATAAGCTAGTTGCTAAAAACAATATAAATTCTATGGCTTTTGCAACTTTAGTTTTTAATCTCTGCACTCTGGTTTCTTTTCTCCTAAATTATCGATCGAAAATACTTTAAATGACTAAATTAAGGGACTTACAACACTGCTTCCCTCCTTATCATCACATTTTTCTCACAAACTCTGAAAGTGCACTAAGTCTCTCTTTATAGTTTTTATATTAGTTCTAGCTCCCGTTTTACTCTTCAAGCTTTAACAACTGGGCTTCTACTGACCATTTCTTGTTTGAAATTTCATGATCTTTTTTCATATCTTAAGCGACAAGCCCCTTCCACAGAAGGATAATAGTGACCATGTCCTTTAGCTTGAGGTGTTTCCTTAAATTTTACTATTCTCCCTTCTTCTAGTTCACCTTTCTTCTCTTTGGTTGATAGTTCTCAGACACCTTTTGGGATTTCTCTTTCACACATCACTTAACAGATGTCAAATTTCTCTGAAACCTGTTCCATGCTCTCTTCTTCTCTTCCCTTGTCCCTTGATGTTGACCAACTTCTTTGGGATGAGTTCATAAACATTTTGATGTCAAGATTCACTAATTCCACTTTCTAACATAATGTATGGGGCAATAGGAAACCATTATTTAAGATGAGTGAGTAAACTTCTTTCCCAAAAGCCAACTAGTCAGTCTGTTCCATTTCATTAACCAGAATTAGATTATACATCAACAAATATTTATTAAACCAATGACAGGCAGGACAAGTTGCAGTTCTATGATTACTACTACTAGTCAATCTGAGAAGATATGATCTGCCTAGCAGAAAAAAAATGGCATCTGTGAATATATTTTGAAAAATACTTTGTAAAGGAACAGTTGACCTAGTGCATTGGACTAGATACAAGTTTGTGGGAGGGAGGTTTTCCACCTTAGATATGCTGGGAGACAAGAGAGAAGCCTGCTGTTGTTGTTGCTGTTGTTGTTAGGTGTCATCGAGTCAGTTATGACACTGTGCACAGCAAAATGAAAGACTGCATGGCCCAGCATCATCCTCACGATTGTTCCTTTGCTTGAGTCCATTGCTGTAGCCACTGTCGATCCATCTCAGGGAGCAACTGCCTAGTTTTCACTGCCCTTCTTTACCAAGCCTGATGTCCTCCTCCAGAAACTGGTCTCTCAATATGCCCAAAGTTATTATAAAATTCAAAGTCTCACTATCCTTGCCTCTGAAGGGCTCTCTGGCTTTAATTCTTCCAAGACAGATTTGTTTGTAAATGCTGTAAGCTGTTAAGATCTGAATGCAAAAAAAAATATATATATATGATCAGCTCTATAAGCCCCCACTTATTCACAATGAAAACTTTAAGAGAGAGGGGGAGAGGAATGAAGAGCATTCCCTAGTGGAAATACAGGTTTGGAGCCAAGGCCACAGCTGGTCTGAAACAACTGCACAGTGAGGGAGCTGGGGAATAAGCATCTCAACCTCATTCTTCCATTTTTCAACTGATCCCCCTGCTCCCATTTGCCTGAATCCAACAGGAACACAGAAAACAAGGTTTTGTTAAACATGAGTTTTGTTACAGTCTATATTAGTAAGTCCTCTCTTGGGCCCCCTCACCCTGCCCACCCCCAAGGAAAATAGCAGAGTGGGTGCAGCAGGCAACATGCTAACTATCTAATGAAAATGTGTCCTGAGAGACCCTTACATCTTAGATCTTTCTAACAGCTTTTAAAATAAAGAGGCAACTATATTTTCCTAAGTAGCCTGGTACTGCAATGATGGCGGCATCGTTGCTCATCTAAACATTGGCCTTTTAAGGGCATATGACAGTGAGGTGCTTCCGCTCTTCTTGGTAGGTGTGGTGGAGTAACTTCTGTCTGGCAGGATCTTCACAACTGTCCCTATGTTCTAGCTTGAGTACAATGACATAGAGAGCATAAACCCTAAAGAGAAGTGGGGCATATTAGCAATACAGAGGTTGGTGTGCTAGTAGTACATGTATAACTATGCATTCACATCGTTTCTGTAGAAGAAGAGACTAAGAATCTGTTCCTATAAACATTTCATCTGGAAACCTGTGGTGTCATTCTACTTTTTTTTAACAGGGTCATCATGAGTTAGAATCAACTGAAACACTTACAATAATACATACTCTATTGATCAAGACAAGAGTTTTAGCAAACTTCTAGTTTGTTCCTTCCCCATTCCCTCTCCATAGCATCAATATTTGGGTTTTATATTTTTGCATTCAATTTTGCTTATTTACTCACTATTTTTCTCGAGTCTTAATTTATCCTTCTAGATTTGGTATCTTGATTAAGTAATTCTTTCAGAGAAAGTTTTCTGAGAGATAAACTTTTATGACCTTACAATTTACTTTTCCCTCATTTTACCTTCACAATTGAGTAAGGGTTCATCTGCCTCGCTGAGGATGAGAAGCAAGAAGGATGGTTGGTTCATGGTGGGATAGGTGAGTGATGTGGGGAGTTCGGTCACCTGGCTCCTGTTACTCCATCTCCAACCCATCACCCTGTCACCGGAGTCTTACTTATCTCTGAGGTTGTGTATTGTGGGGCTACTTCCACTTTCCTAAAAATCTGTTCTGTGAACATTTGGGAGCCAGAGTTTCCTTCTTTGATTGTATTCCTTTAGTCTTCATCCTTATTTCTTCATTGCATTGCTATTAAATATTAACACCACATATATATATATATATATATATGAGCTTTTCATATGTAAGGGGTTCTTCTTTAGATTGCATATGCTGATCCACTGCTATATTTTTTATGCCCCACCTCAGTCTAGATAATTTACACCAGGGGTGTGGAACATTTTTTCTGCCAAGGGCCATTTGAATATTTATAACTTCATTGATGAGATTTACTGGTCGAACATTTCATTCCATCACCCTTAATGTGATGATTCATGTTTCTCCCACTGAACTTGGGTGGTGGTGGCAGCTAGTGTTGGTAGCTGCAAGGTCAGCAGTTTGAAACCACCCATCTCCTGGAGAAAGATACAAGACTTTCTACTTCCACAAAGAGTTAATCGCAGAAACTCACAAGAGCAGTTCTGCCTTGTCCTATAGGGTCACTATGAGTCAGAATGAACTTGATTGCAGTTAATTTTTGGTTATGAACCAAGGGTTGCGTGTTCCCCCCTCCTATTTTAAACATTTACAGAGCTTTGTTTTTAATTCCAGTATCTGTTTGGACAAAACCAACATTTTTGCTATTTAAAAATATATATGGAATATGAACAATTCTTGGTCCTTTAATCTTCTTTACAAGTTTTAGAATTAATTTGTTAAGTTTTCCAAAATATCCAATGGCATTTTATAGTGATTAAATTCGAAATATAGAGTTGGGGGGGGGGAAACTTAATTAATAACTTTAAATAAATTACACAATTGTTACCTTTCCCAAAAGATATGATTCTCCTTGAATTGTCCACTTATCACTTGGGTCTTTAATTTAATTTTTTTATTTCTTGTTGTTTAGTAGACTCTGGTCTGTCCTAGATACTTCTAATTTTTTTTCTCAAATTTTGCTCCTTTTATTTTTTTAAGACACTGCTACCAGCAGTTTCATCGCATTGGTATTAGACGGTGCACGTTGTTGATCTTTCATATGTTGGTTTTTTACATAATACTTTAGACACAAGGTCTTGCTAACCTCTGAGTTAGTCCTCATAGCTCACTATGCCACATTCTATGCTTTTTAAAATATTTATTTTATATCACATCATCTGTAAAGAGTAACATTCTATCTTATCCCATTGTGTTAGTCTGTGTAGACTAGAGAAACAAATCCATAGACATTCACATCTGTATAAGGAGGAACTTTAGTTACAAGAGCAACTGATCTTGAAAGAATATAGGAGCCCAGGCCAAATCAATCCAGAAGTCCAATATTAACCCATATGTCCGATAGCAATCTGTGAAGTCCTCTTCAGACTCACGAAACACATGCAATAACACTGAATGCTGGAAGCTTACAGACCAGTGGGTGGGAAGTCTTGTGGATCTAGTTGCCGAATAAACATCTCAACTCTGCCAAAGGTCTCCAAGTGGCTTCTCTGGCT
>PVJH01040814.1:5277-15610 GCA_004026705.1 Nesogale talazaci
CCCCCCCCCCCCCCCCCCCCCCCCCCCCCCCCCCCCCCCCCCCCCCCCCCCCCCCCCCCGGCCCCGCCGCGACGTCTCGGAAGGCCGCCGGCCTCCCTTTGTTCCTCTCTCGTGCACCGGAAGCGTGGCCGCACGCGCACTCTCGCCTACGAAAGGCACGACGCCTCGGCTCCTTTCGCCCGTCTGGCGGGAACCGCACGGCGAGCGACGGAGCTGAACGTCTCGCTTCGTCGTGCCCGTGACCTGGGTGGCCCCGGCCGTTGTCCCTTTTCTTCTGGGGACCCTGCCCCTTTGTGCCGTGGCATGTGTATCGCGCCCGCTGAACAGTAAAGCCCCGTGGGGCCGGGACTTTGGAAAACCCCTGGCTACCCAGGGCCCGGCCCCGCGGTTCGTAGTACCCCCCACCCCCACCCCCCAAACAGACTTACTGCCACGGAGTCAATTTTGGAATTCATGCCAAGCCGCCGATAGTCCCCAGCTGGGCATGAGTGAACGAATGGAAGGAAGCCCGCTTGACAACCCAGATAGCTGAACGCATACAGGGAGAGCGGGGCTGTTTTCAGAGAAGTGCATCGGACGGCAGGTCTTTCCACCCTTCGGGATTTTCTTGGAAATGGAAAATGTTACGAATCAGAACAAACAATGAATAGAGAATCGAGACAATATGTATTAAAGGTACGATATTGGTATTTTTGGTAAGCATTTCAGTATTAGGCTGCTGTATCAGTGACACTGTCATTTGCTAAGAAAATAAACAATTCTGAAACCGAATAATATTTGCCATTTATTGAGCACTGAGTAGACAAATGCTTAATAGAAAGTATTTTATTTTTTTCTTCATAAAACATTTTCCCTGAAAGGTGAGATATGCTCTTGAATTTCACATAGGAGATTCAAGACTTAGAAATTTGTCTCGGGGGACAAAAAGGAAGTTGGCAAAAAAAAAAGTTGACTGAGGTTGAGACAGCCGCAGAAAGGAGATGGAGCTCAGTAAGAATGAAATGTAAATATAGGCTTTATTGGGGGTAGGGAAGGACTTTTGAGAAAGGAAGGGACAGCAGAGAAAGGGACAGGAGTGTCTTAAGCTCCTGGGCAGGTTCTGAGACCCAAGAGGCCAGAGACACTGGTCCTGGCAGTGGGACATATATAGGGCTGCTTGAGCCAAGGACCTATGTACCCCTAAGGTAAAGTAACCAGACGTCTCGCTGTGGACGGGACAGTCTCGATTTCAAACAATTTTTCCCATGTCCCGCAGCGTTAAAAAGTCCCAGTTTTTGGAAAGACTGCACGACAAGCTAGGGAACGGCGGGAGAACGGAAAGGGAATATACCCAATTTTGTCTTTTGCAGACCCAATTTCTGAAACACTGAGGGAAGAGACTGTACAGACCTGTCCCTAAGAGAGAAGCTCTGTGAAATGCCAGAGTCAGGGGTCACAAAGTCCAGCAAGTTGTTCATCTCCTTCTTGTGAGGCTGGTGCCAAGGGGCGCAAGGGGCTGCCTGGTCCAGGAGGCTGCCTGTTCGACCCCAGGCCAAACATTGACGGGTGGGTTCAGAGGCAAACCCATAACCACTACCCTGGAGCTGACTCCCTTCTTGAATGGAAATCACCAAATACCCCGAGTACCCAAGAATAAAGCTTGAAAATTAAAAGTGAAAGATTCAAATGTTTGACATTGTTCATTTTAAAACCAAAAACATTAAAAACATTAACATGTAAAGCATAGCGCCAACCTTCACCTGGTGAGTTTGTCAGGCTCTGGTGCTTTGTGTGTTGCAGTGATGCTAGAAGCTATGCTACACGTATTTCAAATTCCACCAGGATCACATGAAATGGACAGATTTCAGCACAACTTTCAGACTAAGACCAGTAAGACAGACCTCACTATTCTCAAAAAAAAAGGTCAAGTGAAACTTTGTGAATAGCAGCAGCATATAATCTGAGATGATGCTGAAAGAGGAGCTATTTATGTTAGGAGGCATTCAAAATACTACTGGGGAAAAGCTGCCTCTTCAAGAGACTGTAAAGTATTACAAAGTAAAGATTCCACTCTGAGGACTTGGGTGCACCTAATTCAAGCCGTGCATGGGAACTGGAGGATGAAAAATGGATGCTTTAGAATTGTGGTGTTGGTGAAGAATATTGAATATCCTACCATGGACAGGCAGAGGAATGAACACGTTTCTTGGCAGAAGGACAGAATGCACCTTAGGAGGAAGGATGATGCGGGGAGGAGATGAGCCAGTCGGTGTAATGTACAACTTTTCTCTAGTTCTTAAATGTTTCCCTCCATACCCACACCCACTATCATGATCCCAAATCTACCTTACAAATCTGGCTAGACCAGAGGATATACACTGGTACAGACAAAAGCTGGAAACAGGAATCCAGGACAGATAAACCCCGCAGGGCCAAGAATGAGATTAGCAATACCAGAGGGGGAAGAGGAAGTTGGGTAGGAAGGGGGAATGGATCACAGGTTCTACCTATACCCCCCTCCCTGGGGGACAGACAACAGAAAAGTGGATGGCGGGAGATGTTGGACAGTGAAAGACATGACATAATTTATAAATTATCAAGGGTTTGTGAGGGAGGGGTGGGGAGGAAGGAGGAAAATGAGCTGATATAAGGGCTCAAGTAGAAAGCAAATGTTTTGAGAATGATGATGGCAGCAGATGTACAAATGTGCTTGACACGGTGGATGTATGGATTGTGATGAGTTGTGTGAGCCCCTAATAAAGTGATTTTTTTAAAGTTTTAAAAAGGAGGAGGATGGATGATAAGACTCTTTTACTCCCCTTGGACATGTGGTCAGGAGGGTCCAGTCCCTGGTGAAGGACATCATTCGTGGCAGAGAGAAGAGGAAGACTAAACAAATGGATTAATACAATGGATTAATCCACTTAATGGCTGCCACAATGGATGTTGTAAGACGGGGCAGTGTTTCATTCCCGTGCATAGTGGGTTACTGTGAATTAGAACCAACTCCATGGCACCTCACAGCTATAAAAACCAACCAGGGGAACTGGGGACCTCGTGGCAAAGTGCTCTACAAAGGCTGGGGGTTTCAGCTCACCAGTTGCTCACGGAAAGCTGTAGCAGTCTGCTTCGGTCAGAGTACAGCCTTAGGAACCCTGAGGGGCATTTCTGCTCTGCTCAAAGGGTTTGCTAGACTCAAGGCTATCTGGACTGTTTCACATGGAAAGATCAGCAATTACTTCCTGCCCAATAAATTTCCAGGTCATAGACATCGATAAATAAAAATAGAAAATACATGAGTTGAATCTGGAAAGAAAACTCAAAGTCCCCTCTAACAATCTATTTTCCATTATCTCTGGATCAAGAGAAAAGCTTGGAGAAAAAATGACATTAAAACAAGAAAAGGGGCTGAGCCCCGGTGGCGTAGTGGTTGAGTGCGGGACTGCGACCCACTGGCTTGGCGGTTCAAATCCAGCGGCAGCTCTCTAGGAGCAAGGCTGGGCCTCCCACTCCCACCAGAGGGCAGTGATGCCCTCCAAAAAAATAAATAAAAAAACAAGAAAAGTTGGATTGTACACTGTGGAGAGAGATTACTAAGCAGTCGTTCAAAAATCTGATTGAATTTAGGCAATCTGTTGATGAGCACCCAAAAGAGACAGGAAGCACACTTGATTAATTATAGATTTTAAAAAATTACATAAAACATTTAAGCTATCCCCAGGAAAGTAAGAAAAGTATCAGACAGTGTTATGTTAAAAGGAGTAACTGGAGCAGATAGGAAAATTATCAAATATATTAACAGAATAATGTTACCAGGAAGTTAAAGAACATTATATGGTGCCCATATGCAGAGACCCTGGGGCTTTGTCCTCCCAGCTAGAGTCTTGGAAACCCACAGGGGTCGTTGGTCTTTCGATGGCAGTGAGATATGTAGAACCCTAATAGTAACAGGCGGTTACTAAAAGAATGAGCCACAGTGTCAAAGTATGTGGGTTCTGGGTTTGTTTTTCCCCTAACTTTTTATTGTAAATTAGATGGGGGGTTATATATAGATCATCATTTTTGCATTCAACAACTTATCAGCCCTCCTAAAGGCTTGTCCTGTTTCCTCCCCTCTTCCTCCCCTCATTTTCTTCTTGTAGTATATTATTGTCCTCTTCACCCAGGTTAACGTTTATAGTCTCCCTTTCCTCTCTCCCCCTCCCCATACAGAACCATCAAAGGCTGCTTCTTGTGCTGTGAAAAAAAAAACCAAAATCTCGATTTAAAAACAACAGCAACATTGGTCTCATACAATATTTGTGAAAGGAGAATATTTGTGTTTGACTCATTTCATTCAGCACAAGGACCTGTAAGACCATCCATATCAAGGGGGGATTCCATCGTGAGTCTTTAACTATGCATGGTATTTCATTGTGTCTATGTACCACATGGATGGGCATTATATATATTTCCATCTTCTTGCTATTATGAGTAGTGTTGCCATGATATAGGTGTGCATCTAGCTGTCGGTGCTGTTATTTCTGCAGCATATATACCAAGTAGCACTATTGCTTGTCAGGGGAGCCTGCCCCTAACATATCATCACAAGTCTGGTAGGCACAATTGTATAATGATAATAAGGATTAGAGTAAAATCATAGAAATTATGAGATAAGAGAGATTGAAATAATGGAGCCAGACACGTTTCATGCTAGCATGCTCACCTCTCGGATGGCCGTGATCTCAACAGCCAGGTCCACGCACAATGAGGGCGGGAAGTTGGGACCAAACTTTGCTATCAATTCTGGGGTAAGGTGGTCTCTCATTGTTATTTTGATTAACATCTCTCAGATGTCGAGTGATAATGAGCATTTCTTCATATATTTGTTGGTCACCTGGATGTCTTCTTTTTCTTTTTCTTTTGTTTTTTGGCGGCATCACTGCCCTGGTGGGAGTAGGAAGCCCAGTCTTGCTCCTGGAGCACCTGAATGTCTTCTTCGGTGAACTGCCTATTCAACTCCTTTGCTCTTTAAAATATTGGGTTATTAATCTTTTCTTTGTTGAAGTGTGGTAGATAACATACTCTGGTGTCCACTTATGAAGGGGTGGAGTCTAGCCTGTCAATCAGTTGCAGCTTGACCTCATTTGGAGGTGTGTTAGAGATAAATAACTCACTGGAGGACAGACACAGAGAATCTCTGCTTCATCTTCCTGCTGACAAGACACAGAGAGAGAGCTATGTCAGAGCCCTAGAGCTGGAGGAGCCGTGTGGAGACCCCTGCCAGCCTTGAGATGCACCTCCGTCACTGCAACCACACTATTTTCCACCCACTGAACTGTTACCTTCCTGCATTCAGCATCATTGCATGTACTGCATGAGTATAAGATGAACTTATAGAGTGGTATTGCACATAAGGGCTAATATCAAACTTAGGGACTTGACTTGGACTGGACTGGGATGGTTTCTCTATATACAATTGTGCTTTTATATAAAGCTCTTCCTTATATACATATGAGTGTCTCTGAATTTGTTTCTCCAGGCAACCTGGACTAGCCCAGAAGGGTTGCAGTTTTCTATACATTTCAGACATTAGTACCTTGTCTGATATGTCATTGCCATTTTTTCCTTCCCTGTCTGTGGTTCTCTTTTTACTCTTTTGGTGAAATCTTTTGTGCACAGTTTCTTATTTTTAGGAGATCTCTATCCTCTAGTCTGTCTAGTACATGTATTTTTTTTTTAGGCATCACTGCCCTGGTGGTGGGAGTAGGAGGCCCAGCCTTTGCTCCTGTGAGCAGGAATTGAACCTCCATCCCAGTGGGTCGCAGTCCCGCGCACAACCACTACGCCACCGGGGCTCAGCCCCTAGTACATGTATTTTTAATGTTATGAATTTGACTCAAAGTTGCTCTCGTAAAAGGAAGTGGAAACCAGACTTTCAGTGGGTGAGAAGAGACTTAGAAAGCACAGAGAAAGTGCATTTAATACATTTGGAGATGCCTGTTTGAAATCAGCTAAGCTTCAGGAAAGGAAGAGAAAAAAATATCAGATAAAAGATGTCATCGTTACAGCATAGATGTGATGTTTTAAAAAAATAGTCCATGAAATGATTGTAGAGAGATTAAAAGCATGTTTAGTATAGTTAAACAAAGAGGTAGCAATGATAGGAAAATAGCAAGTTACCGTTCGAAGACATGATGCGGGCTAGAAAGAAGAAATCAAACTTTGACCCCAAAGCAGGTACGATAATACTTTTGTGGAAGGTATCACAAAATATTGTCTAGTATGGGTTTCTGTATCCCCCACCCATTTTTCTGTTTCACTGATAAGCGAAGGCCTCCCATCTTTCACATTGCCACTAATGCAGAAACAGATCCAAGGCTACTATTGACCTAAGCGCCAAATCCAAAGCCTCCTGTGAATTCTTGAAAATCTTGCCCCATTCTCTGTCGGAATGTGAGACTGGACCTAAGGAATGAGCATATTGAAGCTTGGAAAGAAATAAGAGAAAAACGACTGGGGGTAATGGATAGAGCCCTCAAAGTGGGCCGGAGAATTTTTTGTTAGAAGGTCTAATGAAGGAATTTCAAGGGTGTGGCCGTCACCTAATCTGGTGTCAATTTGTGGACTAAGAGTGTAGGGGTGGAGTCTATCCTGTCAATATGAAGATAGTCAATGAGACCTCTGTGTGGGCATGGCCTTCTCCTGAGAGTTCTGGGAAGTATGGTCATTCCTTCTTGGAAGTGGAGACACCGTCTCTCTCAGTTCACTTTCTTGGAGACTTTCTGTTGATAACGCTCACTGCCTGAGAGACTGGACTGACAAGGCTGGCTTCCTGTGAGCCATCCATGAGGAGAAGCCACATGGACCTACCCTGATGTGACTAGAAACCTGGTCCTAGAGAAGCCACATAGAGACTGCTGCCAGAGCTGAGATGCTTACAACACTACTGGATCCAAAGATTTTCTACCCACTGTCTTGTTGTTGTTCTGCATTTGATAACATTGCATGTGTTTCATGAGTCTGAAAAGGGCTTTATAGACTGATACTGAACATAGGGGTTAATATTGGACTTATAGACTTGCTTTGGGCTGAGTTGGGATGTTTTCTCAATGTTCAATTGCTCTTATATATAAATCTTTTTCTTACTCACTTATGCATGCTTATGAATTTGTTTCTCTAGTGTCTACCCAGACTAACACAAAGGAGATGACCTGCCTTCCAGCTTGAACCTTCTCCCTCCTCAAAAGAATTAAGCAAAAAAAGAAAAAAAAGAATTAAGCAAGACCAAAAACCTATTCCACTTTGTCATTAACAGTCAGGGATACATATAGGCTTCAAAACAGAGAGTAGTATGCTAGTACCTTCTGGAGGGGATGAAAATATGAATAAGAACTCTACTCCACAAATCTAATGCAACTTGAGAGAAATATGTAATTGGGAACTCTTCTATAAGCTCAGTGAATTTAGGAGTCTATGAACATCCTGTGTTGTTAGTCTGGGTAGACTTGAGAAACAAATTTATAGATACTCATGTGTATAAGACAGAGTTTTATATAAAGGGAAATTGTACATTAAGAAAGCATCTCAACCCAGCCCAGTCGAAGCCCATAAGTCTGATATTAGCCCAACTGTCTGATACTAGTCTATACAGTCCTCTTCAGACCCATCGTGTTAGACAGGGTTCTCTAGAGAAACAAAACCAGGACATTAGTAATTCTCTTTATATATTTACATAGATAAAAGGATATATAAGATAAGAAGTAAACACTTAACTAATCTATAAAGCAGTACAAATAGCTTGGTGTAACTCACTTGTATAAGACAGCTAGTAGACTGGCAGTCGTTGGAGTCTTGAGGGCCGCTGAGTAGTCCTCTGTAGAGCAATTCAGGCTATCCAGCCACAAGCAGCGAACAGCAAAACAGGTCACCAACAGTCAGCCGCTGACAGAGTCCAACAATCCAGCTCAAGAGATGTATGTTCCAGGAGCGTGGTGAAGCAGGGCTTGAAGGAACCTCAACTCACAGCTACACAGTTCACGATTAGGTGTTCCACAGATAGTGTTGCTGGAAGGTTGAGGCACAGGACGAACAAGGCAGCTGGCTGGTCTGAAGATCCAAGAGCAAGAGACTAAAGGTGGAGCTCGCCAAACCATTTCTCTCTCCACCTTTCAATTGATCTTGTGTGTTCATTGGCCATGTCACAACAGACCTACCTGTCGTCTTTGGCCATGTTGGCACAACAAGCTTACCTATCACACCCATGAAGCACATGCTATGACGCTGGATGCAGGACGGTCACAGGCCAGGGGATTGGAAGCTTTTTGGATCTGGTCGTGGCGTAAGCATCTCAGCGTTGGCAGGGTCTCTACGTGGCTTCTCCAGGTCCAGGGGTGCTGGCTGCGTCAGGATAGGTCCACGTGGCTTCTCCTCCAGGATGTCTTGCAGGGAGTCAGCCTTGTCAGCAGAGAGGCTCCAAGGGAATGAGAAAGTGCCTCCCCCTCCAGGGAGGATGCCAGTTTTCTCAGAATTCTCAGAAGAAGGGCATGCCCACAGAGGCCTCACTAGCTGTGACTTGATTGACAGACTAGACTCTATCCCTTCACTCATAATCCTTTCTTTTTTTTTGTTTTTAGGCATCACTGCCCCCTGGTGGTGGGAGTAGGAGGCCCAGCCTTTGCTCCTGTGAGCTGGAATTGAACCTCCAACCCAGTGGGCCGCAGTCCCGTGCACAACCACTACGCCACCGGGGCTCAGCCCATAATCCTTTCAAATCCCTAATTGACACCAGATTATGTAACTACCACCTATGCCTATATGACGTTAGGCAATTTTGAGGTTTAGAAGAAAATCCTTACACGACCAAGTCCTAGAATTGAAGGAGTATCCATCTTTCAGGTCCACAGTAAAGGCATCATCACCATACTTTGGTTTCTTTTAAATATTATGCTTCAGCAAAGCCCATCTGTAAGACAATTGAACAGTTCCTCACAGAAGGGCCACATGGGAGGGGTGATATACCCAGGGTGCAGGATAGCACTGATGAAACACATAACTCTCTTCTACTTGTTTAATATTTCTTCTCCTTACCATTTTTTTTTGGGGGGCATCACTGCTCTCTGGTGGGAGTCAGAGGCCCAGCCTTGCTCCTGGAGAGCTGCTGCTGGATTTGAACCGCCAAGTCAGTGGGTCACAGTCCCTCACTCAACCACTAAGCCACCAGGGCTCAGCCCCACCCCTTACTATTATAGTTTTAGTTTTACCTCTTAAATTTTGTGTGAGATCTGTGTATGTTTGTTTGTATAATTAAGGTCGTTTGATGCATGAAAACCAAGATAGCCCTTTAGAAATGGAAACGGGAGTAATGATTCCCTGAGGGTATGGAAAGAGAGGGGGCAAAGAGGAGGGAAAGGAGGAACTGATAGCCATGATAACTTTAAAACCACTCCAGGAGAACAAACAGAATTGTAGATGATTGGATTCCTTGGAAGGTATAAGATTTGGAGAAAAAAAAAATCTATATATAATAAGGGTTCCTGGCGGAGAAAAAAATCTATATATAATAGGGTGGCAGAGAAAGGGGATAAAAGGGAGCTCTAGGACTGAGCCCCGGTGGCGTAGTGGTTTTGCGTGGGACTGCAGCCCACTGGGTTGGAGGTTCAAATCCAGCAGCCAGGCTGGGCCTCCTACTCCCACCACCGAGAGCAGTGATGCCCAAAAAATTAAAAAAAAATTTTTTAAACTTTAAAAAAAAAGGAGCTCTAATCAAAGAGTTCAACAAGAAAATGTTTTGAAAATGTTGGTGGCAGCAATTGTTCAATTATACCTGAACTATGGGCTTTTTAAAAATAATATCTGTAAGAGCTCCTGATAAAATGGAAAAAATAAAGCAGAAAACAAGAAATTCAATATATACATATGTAAATTCAAATTTCTGAAGGATGGTACCATCTTAACCCTGAAACACCATCTGGGACTACTGCTTGGAATGGTCTTACAATTGCCATCAAAGACAACCACTGGCTTATGAGTGGCCTTTCCACAGGCGCTGAGAGACCTGTCAGTTGGCTCAGTGTACATTCAGCCACTCGGGATATTGGAATCCTTGGCTGGACACAGTGTGCAGTCACAGTGGAACTGTACCAGGAACATAAATGGCCTGGGGGCCAGAGGCCAAAGGCAGGGAGGCAGTTGTGCTTAAAAGCCTTTCAAAACAGCAGGGTTAGCAATTACTCTAGTGGCCTTGCTTTCAAATGTCTTTTGAAAATGTTTGGCAAAAGGGAAAAACCAACCAGCAGGAGAACCAAAACAACAAACTAGCAGAAAATCAACCCCAAATACCAAAGCAAGACCAAGCCACTTATTTGTGAATAGG
>PVJH01040815.1:0-15438 GCA_004026705.1 Nesogale talazaci
AGCTCTTCTTTCCTGATGACTGTGAGGTTCTCTATTCCTGCTGGCTCAAGGGATACTTGGCAGAATGCTAAAGCTGACCCTCATGCCCTCATGTCATTCCCCTATTTACATGCTCCCACCCAGTCTTTTCGGCAAGTTACAAAGACTCTGAATAGAAGGGCCTGACCAAGGAATTCAACTGTGAGGACCCAGTCTACTCCAGGCCAGGCAGGAAGACAAAGGAGTCCTGAGGTGGGGCAAATGGCCAAGAACTTGGCTTCCCCCTGTAAGGTTGGCAGTTTGAACCGACCAAGAGGTGCCTCAGGGAACAGGCTTAGTGGTCTCCCTCCACAATACCTCAACCATGAGAACCCTGCAATACGCGGGGTCACCATTTGTTAGACGGACTAAAGGACACCCATTAAAAGGGATAAGTCTTAAAGCTACTTATTGTGCAATGAAGAGCAGCCTGGGTGAACAAATCAATGGATTCGAAGTTAAAGACATCAGTTTCTTGGCTCACATTTCACTGATGTATTACGGGGAGGGGGGTATTAATATCTCCAGATTGTTTCTTTTCCTATAAAATGAAAATGATCATTCTTAACCGTGGCAGTTAGATTTTATGTCGACTGTTCACTGTGTGAACAACCTGTCGATCAGGTCACAGCTGATAATGCCTTATAAGAACCCCATGTTTGACCTTCCAAGAATAGAGACTTTTTTACAATAGAGAACTTCTTCCTCTCTGTCCCTTTGCCTGTTCCTCACTGGGACTTCAATGGGACCCTGTGTCTCCCTCCAATGGCAGATCCATGGAGACTGCCTGGCTCTGAGAGCTGTTGGCTCCCTGCCATGCTTCCCTCTGGGATCCACCTGCACTCATCTGCCTGCAAACTCCTTGCTTCCCACTTCACGTCTCTTCATCACCAGCCTGCAGCTCCGTGCAGTTGAGGAAGGTTCCAACCAGCCTCAGACCCATGGACACAAGTTGGACTCGGCTGGGCTGTCTTCTTGATAAAAAAAAAATACTACTTGATCTAGAGCTCCTTTCTGTGCATATATAAGTGTCACCTGTCTTGCTTCTCTGGACAACCCAGGCTAACACATTAGCCAAATGAAACTTCTTAATGAAATGTTATTATATGCTACAGCTGAGCTAGAAATTGCTTAGAAGCAGAGCGGAGAGAGTCCTTAACCCTTACTAGGACCTTGGTGGCACTAAAGGATCTCTAGACCAGCAGTCCAAACCCAGCAGCTACTATTGAGGAGAAAGATAAGGTTGTCTACTACCCTAAAGGTTTGTGACCTTGGGATCCAAGGGAACAGTGCTATAGGGTCTGTGTTATAGGGCCCCTATAGGCCACGGTATTCTCCATTGCATCACGTGCATGTACAAATTGGATACTGAATAAGGAAGATCATAGATGAATTGATACTATTTGAATTATGGTGCTAAAGAAGAAGAATTTTGAAAGAGCAATGGACTGTTAAAGGACAAATAGCTCTGTATCAGATGAAATAGGCAAGGATGGCAAGACTCCACCTTACACGCCTCAGACACCTTGGCAGGAGAGGCCAGTCCCTGGAGGAAGACATCATGTTTGGTAAAATGGAGGGGCAGCATGATGTATTGACCTCGTGACTGCCTCGATGGGCTCCGGCAGAGGCACCCTTGTGAGGAGGGCACCGGTCCCTGCAGTGTTTCGATCCGTTGTACGTAGAGTCGCTCTGGGTTGGAGCTGACCCGAGGGCCCCTCACAATAACAGCATATATCACAATTGACACACTGGTAGTACGTTCGGTTCGGTTTGGGACATCATGGCAGGACACCTGTTTACACGGTCGTCAAGAACTCGGCTATTAACTGAAAGATTGGCCATTTAAACGCCTCAGAATTAGTGACCTGTAAAGATTACAGTCTAGGACACGTATGGGACAGTTCCACTCTGGACTATAACATCAATTGGAATCAACAAGAGGGCACAAAACAGTAACGGGTAGTTTGGAAAGCTCTCAAATGGCATCATTTATATTTGGCTCTGAACCAACAGGTCAGTGGTTCAAAATCATTCAGGTTTGAGACACTACAGAGTAAGACATGGCAATCTGTTTCCCTAAAGTCCACAGTCAAGAAGATGATGTTTCTGCTTTGTGACATACGGCTATCTGTGAGTCAGATTCCACTTTAAGTCCATTGGTTTTTACGGCAGCTGAGAGGTTCCAGATGGACCAAAGGGTTTACAGGCTAGGAAAAGTATGGCGGTACAAGTTCAATCAAGGTCTCCTTGGAAGAACCACACATCTGCTGATTTATTTCTGAAAAGTCTGCTAGTAAACTCTACGTGGGCACACATCACAGCCGCATGAGTCACAATAGACTCCAGCAATGGTAGCGGTAAACAAAAATTACCAAGGGGGCATAAACCCCAACCCAGTGCCCAATCTTTCGTGTGTCCTTTTTGCAGCTCACCCATTGGTGTTCTTATTAACCCATTTATGCCTTCTGGTAACTGTAGCTTGTTTATTATCACCATCTTCTTATTTTTATGTTTGATGAAATGAGTGGGTCGATATATGAATACTCTGGAAGAATGAAAGCTTGGTGTCTGATAGCCTGAGTGGCAATTGTGGTCTTCACTATCTTTCTTTCTTTGCTCCCCTCTTTTCTCTTCCAAACTTCTGGAATAATTCAAGTCCTCTTATCATGTATTCCCTTTCTGTACATTATTGCGATGACTTGTTAGATATCTCCCTTTCCCACCAGCCTTTAAGTTTAGGAAAATGGTGACCGTAAATGATGTTTCATACCATATCTCTATTGACTAGGTCACAGAAGATGATCATGACATAGTTTTAAAATGGTGATTGACTAAGTGACTTGTCTACATCCTGTTTGCATTAGCTTCTGGCCACCCAAAAATCAATTTTTCTCAGACCACACAGTGTTTCTGCCTTTGGAAATCCCATGCAGCATGGTTTTACACTGGCACACATGACATCATCAATGTTGAATCAACTGAAAGACTGCAGAGTGTTGGTTAATTCAGTTCTGGTGAAGAAAAAGCACTCATTGGGTATACATTTCGTACTGAGTCTCAAAAGACTAGATGTGGTTTGCCTTCTTAAAGAGCTCTTCCATCAGAAGATAGACACACATATTCAAAAGAAGTGAAACTAGAACTGTTTTTTTTTAATTGTCTAGCAGTTGGGCTGTGGAGATGAATGATATTTAGCCTAGAATCTAGGTATTCTGAAAAAAACACTAGTAAATCTAAAATATCAAATATAGAAAACAACATTCAATCTTGTTCAGGAGAAAAGGCAAAATGTTGTAGAAAGGTTGAAAAATTATTTAATGTATTCTTGTTATCTTTGAGTCAAGCAGAGAGAATATAAACACACTCTAGACATTTCTCAAGCTCTGTGTTTTATTAGGGTCCCTGGCAGCACCGTAGAGTGGACACTGGACTGCTTACTGCAAGGTTGCAGGGTCAAACCTATCAGCTCTTCAGAGAGAGAAAAATGAGACTTCCTGATCCTTTACAGCATTGCAAAGCCTAGGGTCACTGAGAGTTGGAATGTACTGGGGACAGTGATTGGATTTTTTGTTTGTATGGAGGTTGGAGGGGGGGGTAGATTTTTACTAGAAAAAGTCAAATCATGTCTAATATCAGAATTATATGCTAATCCCCCTCCCTTTCATCGCATGTTTGACTCGTTAGGCATGCACAGCCCACTCACCTCAGAGATATTGGACACTGAGACAGTACCAGGGACAAATAGCAATTTTTATGAAAATGCTTCAATTGCAAGACTTATTATTTAATGTACTTTTAACTGAACAGAATGTGATAAAAGGACACCATGGGAGAGGAAGGAAGTCAGTTATAATGAAGCATCAGCCCAGTGACATGCTTCAAAGCTCAAATCAGCACAAGAAAGAAACGTCAGACCTGGGAGGAAGAATAAAACTAATGAAAAGTTTTACTCGAGGATAAATATAGACAGGGTTATTAGAAATGCTTATTTTACTATGGTTTCAGAATTGCTCATAAAACTTTCAAGAAAAATATTCCCATTTCCTACTTTGAAAAAAAAGAAAAGATAAAATTTGCACTTCCTTCACAGCTGCTGCTTGATTTCCTAATTACGGTATCAAGCAACATTAAATTTTCTTAAGCTAAGGTAGTTTTCAGAGAGCCAGAAAAACATTTTAAAAAATAGGACATCATAAAATTGAAGAAATATCATAGCTCTCATATCTTTCTTTTTTTTTAACCACTAAGATATCATTGAACAGCACTATACCTTGTCCTGACTGCCTTAAAAGCAAGGATGATGAGACTGTACCTCAAGTGCTTTGGGTAGGTCAACCAAGGAGACCAGTGTGTGGAACAGAACACCATGCTTGGGAAAGAAGGGTTCCGTGAAAAAAAAGAGGATTCTCAGAAAGAGGACCTGACAAAGTGGCTACAACAATGGGCTCAAACAAAGCAATAATCTTGAAGATGGTGGCAGACTAGACAGTGCTTTGTTCTGTTGTATAGAGAGCCTCGATGAGTTGGAACTGAGCCACTGACCCTGAACAACAACCACAGCATCAAAAAGTTTAAAAATTAGTCCTAAACTGTACCATGACACATCCTTTCCTATTCTAAATCTCAATTCTTTCTAATGTTTACTGACTTGCCATGCACAATAATAAATACCTTGACACATACAATTTTTTAAAACTATAATGATCTCTTTCTTTATGTAAAGCCTAGCTACATAAAAAAAGCAACTTGGCTTTGTTTAGCACTTATGTGTATATTTACTTCAAGTTCTATTGATGTTTATGATATAGAAAGCTACAGGGGAGCATCACTCTCCACCTGCCTTGGAGCAGTGAGTAGGTTCAAACTACCAACCTTAGGGTTAACAGTCTGTGGCAATCACCTTATCTGATGTCAATTTGAGGATTAAGCGTGGAAGAGTGGAGTCTAGCCTGTCAATCTGGAGAAAGTCAATGAGACCCCTGGGTGGGCATGGCCTTTTTCTCTGAGAATTCGGGGAAATTGGGACTTTCCTTCTTGGAAGCAGGAGACACTCACTCCCTTGGAGACACTCGAGTGACAAGGTTGGCTCCCTGCAAGACATTCCTGGGGAGAAGCCCCATGAACCCACCCTGATGAGACCAGAAACCTGGACATAGAGAAGCCACATGGAGTCTCCTGCCAGACCTGAGATGCTTACAATGCCACTGGATCCAAAGACTTCCTACCCACTGGTTTGTGGTCATTCTGCATTTGGCATCATTGCATGTGTTTCGTGAGTCTGAAGAGGACTTAATGATTGCTATCAGATATATGGGTTAATATCAGACTTATGACCTTGGATTGGACTGCGTTGGGGTGTTTTTTCTCCAAGTTCAATTGCTCTTGTATATAAACCTCTCCCTTACACACGTAAGCATGTTTATGAAGTTTGTTTCTCTAGTATACCCAGACTAGCACACTGTGCATGCAACCCCCCAAGGGCTCCTTTTAATAGATATAGTTATTCAATATCAATTTTAACATAAAGATGGAACGAAATAACAGGAGGCTTAAGGTTTCACTGAACAAAAGCAAGCATTCCTTGTGAAAGCAGCAACTATTTCAGCAACAACAGGAATAGTAGAATAGCAGAGACCTACAGCACCATATTCTCTTGACATTATTGTGTTTACAGGCACTGTTTCAATCCATCTCATTGGTGGTTTTCCTCTTTTCCATCATCCTTTAATCTACCAAACATTATTTACTTTTCCACAGTCTGGCCCCTTCTTATAACATGTCCAAAGCTTGAGGGACAAAGTCTAAATTGCACTGAAAGCACTGGTGTAAAACAAGGCTCTTGGGATTGATGAGATACCAACTGAGAAGTTTCCATACCTGAAGATTGGTTCTAAGAATTGGTGATAACTCAGAATGAGTATGCCATCAGCAACACTGTAATATAAGTATTCCTCTGCTCCCAAGGAACTTTGGTCAAGCAGAAATCTGAATGGATCAACCTGCATGATCTAACTGTCTTTATGAAAACAAGATATGCCCATAATACCTGGAACTGAAAAAGTGAAAAGAACTAAGTTCTCTGCTTTTGCTTAGTGTGTTAGGTAAGCTTGTGGTGCCAACACGGCCAAAGACAGTAGGTGGGACTGTTGTGACACGGCAGGGAACACACGCGATCAACTGAAGGGCGGAGATAGAACAGGTTTGGCAAGCTCCGCCCTTGTTCTCTTGCTTTCGGATCTTCGGACCAGCAGGCTGCTTCCTTCATCCTGTGCCGCGACCTCCAAGCAACACTACCCCTGGGACACCTAATCGTGGACTGTGGGGCTGTAAGTTGAGGTTTCTTCAAGCCCTGCTTCGCCACGCTCCTAAAATATACATCTCTTGAGCTGGGGACTGTTGGACTCTGTCATCTGGCTGACTGTCGGTGACCTACTTTGCTGTTTGCTGCCGGTAGCCGGATAGCCTGAATGGCTCTGCAGAGGACTGCTTGATGGCCCTCAAGACTCCAAGGACTGCCAGTCTTCTAACTGTCTCACGCAAGTGAGTTGCACCAAGCCGTGGTACTACTTTATAGATTAGTTAACTGTTTATTTCTTATCTTACATATATATCCTTCTATCTATACAAATATATAAAGAGAATTACTAGTTTCCTGGTTTTATTTCTCTAAGAGAACCCTGTCTGACACACTTAGGTTATTCTACAGGACTAGAATACAGACCTACATAGTTCAAGTTTATGTGTAAGGAAAAAATGAAAGGAAAGCCACCAAGTCATGGCACCAAATTAAAATTTCCATGGACAAAGTAGGTAAAATACTATATATATATATATATATATATATATATATATATATATATATATATATATATAATGAGCTAAGCCCTGATTTCAAAGAGAGTTATGCAGTGGGCTGCTAGCTATAAGGTCAGAAGATCAAAACCACCAGCTGCTTTGCAGAAGAAAGATGAGGCTATCTACTTCCATAGTTAGAGTCTTGAAAACCTATAAGAGCAGTTCTATCCTGTCCTGTCGGGGGGGGCTGGGAGTCAGAAATTACTTGAAGGCAGTGAGTTTGAAGTTCGGGTTAGCATTTTGAAGGTATTGCTTCATTAATACATAATAAAATCGGTGAAGAGGCTTTATTATACATTAGCATTTAATTATCCACATGCTATATTCAAGTGTAGTACTATTGTGTCATTAGGCATAAGCACTGAGACTTTTTAATTAAAACACTTCCAGGTAACTTGAGGCTCTGCAGATTTTATTAGCATTTATAAGCTTCTATTCTTCATTGGGAGTAAAAAAAGAGGTACCTCTGTGTTTTAGTAAACAAATGTAAATAAGTCTTTTTTGTGAGTTTCCTCTGAGCAGATATACTTCAACACAATTTTGTATCATGATTCCCCAAAGAAAATTCCACCTTGCAAACATCTATTAGAAAATGCAACAGCTTTATATTGAACAGAATACTTATTCTAAGTCTGCCTATTTATTTCAGGGATTAAGAAACTTCCTGGCTTCAACAATTTCACATTTTCAAAAGAGAACTATTATGAGTAATAAATGACCAAACAGACAATGTGTTTAACACAGCATCTGACACACATAAAGAACCAGCAAAAATCAGAGCAAACCTCAGTAAGGTGGATGGGCATAATAGCTACAAAAATGGACTGAGACATAGTAATCATCTTGAACATGGTGCAGAACTAGCAACATTTCTTCTTCTGTGTACATAAGTTCACCATAAGTCAGAGTTGATTCAATGCAACTGACATTTGTTTTATTGTTGCTGCAGTCATTTTTGTAACTGCTAACAGGACATGAATAAGGGGGGAAATACAGAGATTTAAAAAAAGACATATATTCTCCAGCTAGCATTTTTTAGACTGGTATTAATAACATAGATGCCGTAGTGACATAGTGGGTTACACTATAGATTCACCTATGCCAGTTTTATATAAAGAAAATCACCACCACCACCCCCCAAAAAAACAAACAACAGAACGTAGCACAGGAAAATCCCTATTCAAAAGAAAACAGAAAATAATAAAAACGTAAACAAATTAAGACTGGGTCAAAAGGGGAAACAAATGATGAGATGTTAAATTTCAACCTAATATATAGGTATTAAACCACTTTTCAATGCACTCTGTCTTAGGACAAGGTCATTCATGGCTCAAGAAAATGATCAAAGGGAGTTCAATGGAAATTTAATCCACATGAATACTCTGAGACAAAGTGAATTGTAAACTTCCATTATTATCTTTAACTTTCTGCAAGTCAGGTGCTCAAAATTTAAGCTCAAGTAAAAGGGCCTTGTGGCAGTCATGTGTCAATTTCATGACTGGGAGTCTAGAGGTGAAGTCTAGCCTGTCAATCTGGAGACAACCAATGAGTAGTCAATGAGGCCTCTGTGTGGGCATGGCTTTCTTCTGAGGATTCTGGGAAGTCTCACAGTATTTTCCAATTGGAGAAGAGAGACTTGACTCAATCTCTGAGATGAAGAACTACTGACAAAATGAGATGACAGTATGCTGATGAATCCTGATTCCTAGAGAATGGAGGAGCCAGAGAAGAAGCCACATGGGCTTGCCTTGATGGAGGCAAACCCTTGGGGTTGGTGAAGCCACATGGAGACTCCTGCCAGTGCTGATATGCTTGGGAGGCCACAAGGGAGACCCCTGCAAGCACTGAGATGCTTCTTATGCCACTGAACACACAAGACTGCACCCACTTGACTGTGATTGTCCTGGTTTCATCACATGAACTTCATAAGTCAGAAGGACACTTTATAGATTGATATGGGACATATGGGCTAATATTGGACTTATGACTTTGGACAGAACTGGGTTGGGATGTTTTCTCAATGTCCCATTCCTCTTGTATATAAACCTTTCCCTTATATCCATATGCATGTTGATGAATTTGTTTCTCTACTCTGCCCTGACTAACACAGGCCTCCTTTGATTTGGGATTTTATTATTTATAATCCTTGGACCATACAGGCTAGTGAACTCAACTAACTTCTTTGTGAACTCAGTTTGACAACTCAGATGGCTACCTGTTTTAAAATTGGCTGTTAAGACCTAAGAGACTATTCTTTCTGATAGCCAGACACCATCTGATTCCTTCCCCACACTTTGTTTTAGCACGCATATCTTCAGTGATCACTTCAAGAGGGTAAGTGTGGAGCGGGGCTGCGTTGTAAGAACTGATGGTTCTTAGGTTAGGATTTATGATCAAGTGTAAGCTCAAAAGACATTCATATATCCACAGTATATATGTGTGTGTGTGTGTGTGTATATATGTGTGTGTGTGTGTACATGTGTGTGTGTGTTAATTTATTGGGAACAGCATCAGCTTTTTGAGAAACAATACAAGTAGCTTCCATGGGACTTTTGGTAATTCTACTAATGTCATTAAACTAGTCAATGATATAAAAGATAAACTATTAATGATAAAATGGAAATACCCATATTTTAAAAAGATTCTTAGACTAAAATATATTTTAGAAACCTTAAGTGAGGACTGAGCCCCGGAGGCATAGTGGTTGAGTGTGGGACTGCGACCCACTGGGTTGGCGGTTCAAATGCAGCAGCAGCTCTCCAGGAGCAAGGCTGGACCTTCCACTTCCACAGAGGACAGTGATGCCCCCAAAAAAAACATAAAACAAAAAAATCCTTAAGTGACTGAATCCTGTTTAAGAAAACAATGATGGCTAGACACAGGGCACAAAATTCAGTAACATGCATTCACTATGGTAGAACTGAGACTTGTCATAAAGTTAAGAAAATATGAAAGAAGCAGATATAATCATTTTAAGTTACTGATTATTGGGCAAGCTCAAAACCCTTCATTTAATTCTACTTTTCCATGAACTTTTAAAAGCATTCTTGTATACCACAGTTTTCAAAGAACTCGGTCACTTTAGTAAATTAGATCTATAAACCACAAGTCATTATCTAGCACAAAATTATATGTGCTAAATATTGTAGGTACATGAAGATTAAATTCTAACTCACTTTCAGGGAGAGGAAGAATAGAGAATAAGGGGGAAAACCTCTTAGGTTTGCTTCAAATAAAAACTTAAAGATCATTCATAATTGTGAGAAAGTTTTATTTCAGGCATGAAACAGAAGATTTAAAAGTCACGATTAACTGAGGGTACATGACAGATGTGGTGAACAGAGAAGTGGTTTAGAACGTAATGCTAAAATTGGAACGACTATAAGGTGGATGAGGGTCATCATGATGACAGATTCAAGGTCTGAAAATTGTTCCACGTTTTTGAGAGGCCAATGTGAACAGGCCCAATAGGTATAATGATGTGATTCCCACCTACACTTTTGATTGACTGTTATGGTAGCAATGAAAGCACAGTGGCCAATTCAATGGACAATCATAATACAAATGAAACATAATGGTCTCACCAGGAGATATTTCAGAGAAAATTTGTCAAGACATCAAGACCATTAAGTATAAGAAGTGGAGGTGAAATCAGTATGGTTAAAATTATAGATGTCTAATTGAGATCAGAGGGATCCCTGATGCTGATCTTAGGTAAACGTTAGATGGTTAGCCACATGGTCAGCAGTTCAAACCTACCAGCTACTCCTTGGATAGAGGTAAACCACCAGAACTAACAAATCAATATTTGATGAGCTGCATCCAGACTGTGCCTTAGAAGCAAGCATGACAAGAGTTGACCTTGCTTATTTTGGACATGGCATGACAAAGAACCAATCCCTGAAGAAAACCATTTGACTTGGCAGAATGTCAGAGAAAAATAGAGAAATCCTCCATAAAGTGGATTGATACAGTGGACATAGCAGTGATTGTGAGGCTGTTGCAAGATCAAGATATATTTCGTTCTATTTCACATAAGGTTGCTCTAAGTTGGTGCCAGTGCAGAGATACATAACAAGACAGCCCTTCCACAGCATCATCATAGACTTTACCACATTATGTTCTTGTTTGCTACCTATCTGTCTCTAGAGTTTATTTTTGTATGTATAATAGTGATCTGTCCAGGGGTACATTGTAAGACACTCAATATCTAGTTTTTATACTATCATAAAGACTTTGGTCAATTGCGAAAACTATGGTAACACTTCTATGTTTTAACATTCAATTTCACAGTAAGAGAAGACATATCATTTTTTAAAATTTTCACATTGTTAGTCTTGTAACCTTGAGAATGCTGCCTCTCACTTAATAGAGACATAATATCAAGCATCAGCACAAAGAAGTTTTTGAAAACAAGAACTTCTGTGACAATAATAGTCAATGTGAAAATCTAATATCCTGGTCCATGTACAAGTTCCACATGCGCACAATGGAGTATTCTGGTATATCCTTTTATCCACTGTTTGTTTGAACTATGATGCTAGAGAAGAATATTTAGTAAATCTATTTGTCATGGAAGAAGTAAGTACAGAGTGCATATTGGAGGCAAGGATGGCAAGACTTCATCTTACGTGGACATGATGGACATGTTTTTAGGAGATGCCTGCCCCCGGAGGTAGGTAACATGGTTGGTAAAGTAGAGGGGCAGGGAAAAAGAGGAAGACCCTCAAGGAGATGGATTACCACATTGCCCAATGGCATCAAACATGGGAAAAATTATGAGGATGGCACATGACTGAGCATGCTTTGCTTTGATGTGCATGGTGCCACTATGGGTTGGCCTTAACTCAATGGCACTTAACAATAATAAATCACTGCCACATACAGTTACCACATATACTTGAGTATAAGCTGAACCAAACATTAGCCGAGGCACCTTATGCATTAAAAATGTACTGAAAAACTCCACTTGTACACGAGTATATATGGTAAGTCTAGTTGCTTACAGTGGTGTAAGCATGATCAGATACAGTGAACCTTTTGGGAGCTAGCATTCAACAGGACTGCCTTGCTTGCCCAGGTCTTGAACATTTTCTGTCTTTAACAGAGTATATGTTGACAAAGAAACCCTGTGCACCTTGGACTATACATTCAGCAGCTAATTGCAAGTTCTGAAGTTGGAACCTACTACTGCTTTGCAGAAAAAGATGTTTCTGCTGATTCTTATGGGATCACCATGAGTTAGAATCTACTTGAAGGCAGTTAGTTTGGGAGTTTTGCGTTTACGTAATGACACCATTTTTCCAATGTTCATTCTGATGGGAAATAATTAGTTTTCTTTCTCTGCCAGGTTTCCACCTTCTACAAGCCCAAGCTTTTGTGAATATTACTAGAGCAGATTGGTAACAGACTGGAAATTAGGCGGCTAGAGGGGCATCTAGGATATAAATTTCAAAGTGATACTTGTTCTCAAGTTCTAGACCTCCATTTTCAAAAGCCATATATTAGGTGTCCCCTTAAATTTTCCACCCTGGGTTCTTTATTTATCTCTAGTTCAAGCCCTGCATACATCCACCATGCAGATATTACAATTAACTAAGGTTCGTGTCTCTGGTTTTTCACATTGATCCATTCATTTAACCATCTATGATTGTGGATGTGTTTCAAAGCATGCCTCACACCTGAACATTTAAGTTTGCAGTTTATGAATTATATTTCTAAGATTTCATTTTAGAGATAAAATTACCTGAAGTGTACATAAAATCTCCTGTGAACAATTAGTAAAAAATTTAAATATATACATGTGCTCCACATGAACAAGTTTTAAAACATTTACAATCCCTAGAACACTTCCTCGTGGTCTTTCCCAGTCAATTTCCATCTCATCCTCCTCCCCCCATTGCTACATGAAACCAAAAACCCCAGTGTTCCGCATTTCTTCAACCACGCCCTGTCACCCCCATTGTATGTTTTATTGTTGTCTGTTTAATTTTAAATTGCGAAGTGAATGAAGATTTACAGAGTAGATCCATTTCCCACTTAACCATATGCTCACATTTCCCTTCCTCTCATTCATTGCAATCCCCACCATGGAGTAACACTGATCCACCTTCCTCCCTGTGGCTCCCAGCCTCTTGCAGTCTTCTTTCCAGATCCTTCCGAATATTGTCCTTAGCTCAAAGCTGCCCTTTTGACCCCAAATGGTTGGTTATTTTAGAGTGTGTGTACTATCCTAGTGTTACTATTCCTCTTGTAGACCTATGGTTTGGTTGAAACTTAAGCCACAGGAGTGAGTTCAGTTTCAGACCTGAAGGGGGACTAAAGACTACAGCCTCAGGGGGTTTCTATCTCTTTTACAGTTTTTAGTGTTGTTCCACATTTTTTCCCACTCTCTTCAGCAGCTTCTAATGTGACTCCGCTATTGCAGGTGGTAGGGGTAGCCAGATACCCTGTTGCTCCTCTGTCTCGGGTCCCTGGAGATGGGTGTCGATGTGCAGTACAAACAATCGCTTGATTGCATCTTGATTTGTCTGCTTTCCTCCAAGTGGGAAGAGGTTGGTGCTTGCATCTGATATGAGCCTTTGATCTCCCAGAGCTGTTTATCAATGTCGGATGGAGACATTATCTCCATGGCTGTGGCTCCCATGGACCTGTGCCCCTGACAGCATAGTTCGGAGACATGAGCTAAGTTTTTTCTAAGCTGTTTTTGTTTTTAATCATGGATCCATTTTACTTCCTCTAGAAATACATGAAGTGGAGGCGTACGACCATGTGGTTTATAGAAAATATATGGGTGTTTCTGTACAACTTCCTGAAGAAACTTTACTGAAATTTGATCTCTAGATTAAGAATAAGCCTTGGAAAGTAATTTTAACCTACATAACTAGAAAAATTTACCAGAGTTATGTGTTCACATTTCAAAAGGATGAAAACCAGTCCCATGGAGTCCAGGCATTCAGTTATTTTCCTGAAAATATTGACTTTTGTTTGTTTGTTTTGGTACAAGATTCAGTTGGCCAGGCAAAATCTCCAAAATATATCTTCTTTTTATGAGTGGAAGCTGAAAATCAGGATCAGTCTTTGTTTTGTTTTGTTTTGTTTATTCTTAGCCGGGCTGCTTGGAGTCCAGTCCACACATAGAAAGTTAAAATATAAATCAGAGATTCTAACAGAATTTATATGCTGAATCTAGATGATAGACTTCTCATTAGACTGTCTTGGGAAAAAAACAAAAAACAAAGCCCAAGCCAAGTAGCAACTTCCAAGAGGATCTGGTTAAACTCAAGGTAGTGAGATCAGTTTGGGGGCTTTCCTCCTTCTGGAACCTCCGCTCTCCTCTACTTTCAACCACTTTGATCAATGCAAGTTCTGT
Source organism: Nesogale talazaci (assembly GCA_004026705.1). Taxonomy (NCBI): domain Eukaryota; kingdom Metazoa; phylum Chordata; class Mammalia; order Afrosoricida; family Tenrecidae; genus Nesogale; species Nesogale talazaci. The sequence goes on from PVJH01040815.1 coordinate 14,249, forward strand.
CCTCTGTATTTTCCATCCAATCAGACTACAGATTTCTTCCAAATTTTTCACTATTGATGAAAACAATGCACCTGGAAAATGCTAGCCGGGTCTACACTCATGCGAAGAATCAATTAGTGTAATTTCCTTCTTCAGTTCACTTTTTACAAAAATATTTTCTGAAAATGTATGACTATTATCTTTAACGGGTCACATAATATCATCCAGAGTATATAGTATATGATCTAGACATGGATAATAGAAGAAAGTCTGCTGGTGAAGGGGTGACACAGGGCGCTCCAAACCACAGCGCCATCACTTTGAAACCACCAGCCGTCCCACAGACACAGTCTGAGCTTTCCACATCCATTCACAATTCCAGTGTCCGAAATTCCCTATCCAAATGGTCGCTTCGCATCAACAACCACTCCTGGAAGTGAGTTCGAGTTGTGTTTTAGACAATAAGCAGATTGGTCCAATAGTTTCTCCACTATGCTTGAACAAAAAACTCTTCAAGCAGTTTTTAAAAGGCTCGGGGGTGGGTTGGGGTGGAATATATATGGATATATAGTACTGCCATCAAGTCGACACAAGCCTACAGGACAGAGTAGAATGGGATTTCCTGGGAACAGACTGCCACCTCTGTCTCCCTCGTGTGACCTCTTGGATTCAAGCTACCAGCCTTTCAGTCAGCAGCCAAGCTGCTTAGCCCTGCACCCTAGACTATGTCAAATGCATTCTTGTATTTAATAAGGACTACAACACTATAACAATATTTTCCCAACCCCTCTCATTTCTCTCCAAATAGACATTAATTCTTCTCTCACAAAGTCATCCATGCCATCCCCATCTTTAGGATCTAGGATAGGTGGAGGGCAGGGATGGTGCCATTCCTGCTTTGAGCAGTCCAGTCCAGTGAATAGGGTATCTATAAGGGTTAATCATAAAGTATAGTGGCCAAAACACAGAAACCTTTAAACAAAATCATCAAAGTATAAAACTAATGTTTATCCATACATGCTCCTCCTATATCTATACATTTCTGAAGGTGCTGCTCCCATCTTTTTAACCTTCTCTGAAGAAATCTGTGTGAAGAACTCTCTTCAATTGACAGTACATCAAAGCATCAGTTTGACCTTCCTCGGGGTGCTCAAATCCTATCATCATTGAGTTTGCTAAACAAAAAGAATTCTGAAGGGGCAAAGTCAACA